>JANPWX010000440.1:0-21938 GCA_024734555.1 Trochalopteron elliotii | reverse complement strand
AGCAGTTCATCACGTAAGACTGTTTCCAGGAAATCCCCTCAGGCCGGGGGACGTGGGTGTGTCCGCAGACCCCCGGACACCCCCGGGCCGGCGCCGCGGGAGGGCGGGGCTCTGAGCACGTCACGGCCCCGGGGACCCGACACAGCCCCGGGTCACCCCGGCGCGGAGACTTTCCCGGCAGCCACAGCCCGGGATCCTCAAGGGGCGAGGTGCTGGCACAGCCCCTGCAACCCCCACAGAGGGAGGACTCGCTCCTGCCCCACAGACGGTTCCTCACCGCAGCAAAGCCCCGCTGGACCTCCCAGCTGGTCCCAGCCTGGCCCTGCCATCCCTCTGCAAGGGCCGAGCATCCTTCCCCCCCTGAGCCCAGGCTGCAGCAGCAGGACAACACGGGGCTTCGAGCCTGTCCCTCACATCGGGAGCTGGCACACAGCTCTCTCCAGGAAACGAAGTATTTTTTTTTTTATTAAGTAAACTGTAAATTACCTACTTCTCACCTCAGCACCTTTCCCTGGAAATCCTTGTTGCCGTGGTGATAAAACACCCAGGTCCCTCTGCCCCCCTTATCTCACCTTTCTCTTCTGCCAGCTTAATTTTCACAGGAATTAGACACAGGACAAGCTACAGCACTTTGAGCAACTTCCTAGTCCGAGGAATGAAAGGCACCATCCCTGCTGCCAGCAGGTGTGGGATCATACAGAACAACATCCATCCAGCACAGGACAGGACACCAGCACCTGCCCAAAGCCTGCTGGTTCTCCATATCCCTGCAGCCATTAGGAACAGTCCAAACAATCCTCCTGCACCTGGCCCAGGCCACTGCCCTGGGTGGGTTTAACCAGCCTGCCCTTAGGGAAGGGAGGGCAGAACCTCCCTGGCAGTGGCACACCAGTGCAGAGCCCCTGGGGCAGCTGCTCCAGGTGTCACAGCCAGCTCAGGGGTTTGGGGTGATCCTGCCACAAACAGCGATCTGTTGGAGGGCACACACAGGCTGCAGGCAACCACATCCACCATCCATTCAAGCAGGACCTGAGCAGCTCCCAGGGAAAGATGGCGAGAGAGGCCCCCTGCTCCCCACCCACAGAGCAAGAGCCCAGCATGGAACAGGAGCTGCCTGGAAACCCCCAGCTGGGGCAGTCAATCATTAACAATGCATGGGGCTCCCCTGGCAAAGTCTGTAATAAATGTGTTTGCTCAGGAGAAACAGCTTGCAGAGGCCACAGACCACATCTGGCAGGGAACAGCCGCTCCTGCTGCCTCGTCCTGCCTGCCACACTCCTGCTTCACCCACCTCCCCTGCCTGTCACCCTCTTGTCTGCCATCCTTAAGGAGATCAACATAACCTCAGTTCTGGCCTTCTCTATCTAAATGTTTCAACAGAATCTCTAATCAGATGGATTCTTCAAAAGCAACAACAACAAAACCCCTATCACTGCCACAATCTCTTTCTGTATCCTACTGTAAGTCAGATAAAAACAGGCGTGATGTTATTTTTATCAACACACCACATGAATTCACCCCAGATGAACCAGACAGCGTTTCAGCGTCACCACAGCACCCATGCCGTGCACATGGAGCACTCCAGAGAGTCAAGACCCAGACTTAAACCCAAATCAGTAGTTTTGTATTTCACCAGATCTCGATGTCCCTGGGGAGACTGAGGCAGCAGCAATTCCAGCAGACAAGTGTCCAGGTACACAATTCCCCACAGGAAAAAGTCCAGCTCATTCTCCAAAAATTCCAAAATCCATTTCTGTCTCATCAGAACAACATCAGATGATGCCAAACTCTGAATGGTGGTGAGAGAACATAAGTAGGTAAGAGGAATGAATCTTGCCAAACCTGGGTGGTACCTGCACTGCCAAGCCTTTCAATAAAGTTTTTGGTGGATCAACAGATCTCTTCCTGCAGAAAATACCTGTCTGCTTTCCTTCAAGCTGAAGCTATTAGCCTAACAAATTTCTCAGGCACAGAAAAAAAAAATTAAAAAAAAAAAATTAGATCCTGTTTCTGTGCCAAATTACACCAATTCTCAAATTAGTTTCCAGTTAATGGAGGGGGAGGGGGGTTAATTTTAAATCTTTTAGCTCTCACATTAAACAGGGAGATTTGAATTTCATTGAGTCTCCCTCTCTGGAGACATTTTCCACATCTCCCCTCCCCTTTTCAGACAAGTTAAGTATTAATCTCCTCTTGGTTTATGCTGAAGTGGCTTTGTATTGATTTTTAAAGATGTTCAATTCTCTCCTGTTTGGAAATAGACAAACTTTGAGCAGAAACTCAGTTGGGTTCCCTCTCCAACCAAACATGGCTCAGCCCACAATGGATGTAATTGCTTCTGGACTCATTGCAGTTAATTTTTAGTTTATAGGCTGAGGGCAAGATAATAGATGGTGGGAGGCTGAGGTGGGCTGGGGGCTATGGGACCCTAGGAGGGCTGGATGCTCACACAGGTCAAAGGAACCAGGACCTCCTGCCCCACAGGACATCACCTCTGGTTGTGACAGGCCCTGCAGAACCTGCCCTGTATTTCTTAGGTTCTGCCATCTGGCAGCCTCTCCAGGACGGACCAGGGCAGGATGACAGGGACTCCTAGGAAGGCACACAAGGTGGCAGGGCTGGTGCATCTGAAAATTCCTGCCCTGCCTGTCTTCCCCATGCCTTGCCCCCTCCAGCTCCATCCAACCTCCTGCTCCTGCAGTGATGCCACCAAAGCATCCATCACCTTCCTGAATGTTTGCAATAGGGATGCCCTGCAGGGCCAGCACCCCCAGAAGATCTCCAAATGTCCCAAAGGACATCTTCTAAGACAGAACATTGCAGTTCAAGAGACTCCAGGTCTCCATCCTTCCTTTAAAACATCAGTATCACCCCTTCAGTCACTAAATTATCTCCAGGGTAAGCACTTGCCCTGGTTTTATGAAAAAATAAATATATCTTGAAAAATACCCTGACATTTTCTTCAGAAAAAGCAGTTTGGCAGCAAACTAGGAGGCCTGAGGGGCTGGAGGGAGTGCAGGACAGGTCAGGACAATTACACGCTGTGATTAACACATCACCTGGCAGCCCTCTGGACACTCTGCTGAGAAAGAAAATCTGAAAACACCAGCCTAGGAAAAGATTGAGCCTTTATCCCTAGAAGTACTGAATCTGCTGTGAATAAATGACACTATTAATATTATTATGAAGCCATTAATTTTTGTAATAACTTTAGCTTTTGTATAGATGCTGCTGTGAGATGAAACCCCCCATAGGTGAGCAGCCCATAAATCTTCCTCAGCTACCTGCAGGGGCCTTTCCACCTGCAAAGGACCCAGCCCCACGCTCACACCTGAGCCGCAGCCACAGCTGAGCCCTGCTCTGGTGATTCAGGGCTTCTCCAGCCACAGCCACGGTGCTGCCTCATCAGACAGAGCAGGACACGTCCCTGTCACCCTCTGTGCCTCCCTGGGCAGGAGATATTTCTGGTTCCCTCGCTCACGAGGGGCAGCGCCAGAAATACACGAGCTATGCCAGGCATTTGCCACAGCCGGGCTGGAGGCACGGCCAGCCCCTCCCCACCCCGCGGCACCGTGCCTGAGCTGCGGGGGCTGAGCCCAGAGATCTGCCAGGGGCCCTTCCCCACCCCTTGGGACCCCTCCCCCCTGCCCCAGGCACTCACCCAGAGCACCCCTGGGCACTGCCTCCCACCTGAGCACGGGCACCTGCAATGCCCAGGTGGGAGAGCGGAGATGGGGCAGCTGCGCCAGCACCGAGGACTGGGAGCCAGAGAGGAACAAAAGGAGACAATGCAACACGGCCCAAAACCCAAAAATAGTAACTGCTTCCCTGCAAAGGAGCAGCCTCATCCCGATTTCCCTGGCATGGCAGAAACAGATTTGGGAGCTTGCAAACGAGGGAGAAAGCGATTATAGTGTTTCAATCGGTGCTGCAGGAGGAGGATAAGAGGGCACCCACTTTTAGAGAAGTATCACAAGAAATAGAGCTTTAGATTACATTACATCCAGCCCCAAGTAATCTGATTAGAAATTTATTTTATGGCTTCAGTTAGAAAGACATGAAGGAAATCCCAGGAAAGCACAGAGGCGGCTCTTCCATGGAGGCAATGAGACAGAGCACCGTGAGCTTATCTCCCCAGAAATGCTGTGATGCCACCAGCCACCCTGACACCACGTCAAGTCTGAGAGACTGGATGGATGTGTGCCAATGCATAGGGTGGCTCCAGCTCCCACCCCACACGTTGGCAAGGCGCCCCTGCACAGCAGTGCCCCAGCCCTGGCAGCTCCCTGTGTCCTGGCACTGTGGCTCCGGTACAGAGGAGCAGGGCTGAAGTGCAAGAAAGGAGAAATTTACCTGCTGAGCTCAAGGAGGAGCACACAGGCAGCAGGCTTGCCCTGTCCAGAGCCCATCCCTGTGACAAGTGCAGTCAAACATCGACCTTCTACCTGGCCTGAGGCCAAGCAGGGTCCATGAGTGTCCACCTCCCCAGCACAATTTCCAGCCCTCCCAAGGAGTAGGCAGGAAAAGTGGTCAAAACCACAACAAAGGAACAAAAATGAAAGAACTCTTGCTGCAGAAAGCAGCTGAGGTCAGGTGGGTCTTGTCACCCTCCCCTGGGCAGAGGGGATGCTGAGGAGCACAGCTAAGGAAGGTGCTGGGACCAACTCCTCCCTGTGCACCCCAGGCTGCCCCTGCTTGAGAGCACACAGTCTCCAGAGCATCCCAATGAAACAGTTCCTGGCTGCACCATGTGTGACAGACACACTCAACCAGACCACCTCCAAAGGGGTAAGACCTGAGCCATAGCCAGGCCAAGAACTTTAAAAAAGGCACCCAAGAGCAGTGACCCAAGAGCATCAGTGACAGGAGCCTGGAACACTGACCATGCCATCACCACATGAATGCATGAGTGGGTAGTTTTCCAGGACTCATTTATCAAGGAGCAAAGCAAGCTGTGGGTACAAGGAGTCTCTTGTACACCTCTCCCATCCATTGTGTGCCATTTGGCAATGAGCCAAACTCCATCCTGCAATTGAGGCAGCCCAGCTGAGTCACCCTTGGGGTCTTCCTGCCCAGCAGCCTGGTTGTGGGGTGGCAATTGGGGGTAGCATCAGCTGCAGCACAGTTGACACAGAACGAGGTAGTCATAGCCACAACAGCATCACAATTACATGGAAATTGTATTCCTGATAATTTGGGGTATTTCTCCCTGTGAACACAGGCCTCCTGAAGAGATGAGCTCCAAGATTTCAGCATCCAATTAAATTAGATCAAATCAGCAGAGGAAATTAGTCTTTACAGCATGAGCAGATCCTCTGAATTTTACTAGCAAATCAGTGAGCTAAATGTCACCATTCATCAGTAACATCACTAATAAAGCCAGATTTGGGATGCACAGCTGCTAACATGTGCCACTCACTCAACACTTCCAGCACCACCAGCACCCTGCTCAGCCCCTGGCCCTTCCTCTGCCTCCCATACAGAGCAAAGACCATCCCTGGAGCCACTATGCCAATCAATCACCACTGGAATCCAGCTGGAAGCTCAGGATTAGGCCCAAACTTTAATCTCAATGGGGCAATGCCCTTCCTAAGGATGCTGCAAGGGATGTGGGAGGAGGTGGTGGCAGCGAGGGGGTCACAGAGCAAGTCCCAGTGCCACAGGGGGTGGCAGCAGGAGCAGCAGCACCCGGGCCCCAGTGACTCTTCTGGAGATGACACCAGCTCAATTACCTGCCTCCCTCACACATCTTGTTTGATGTGAAAGCATTAAAAGACATATAATTTGTGGAGCTAAAACACAGGTATTATCTCTGACACATCATACTACAGGGAATGTTCTGAAGTCAATCACATCCAGGGGTTTCTGCTGCTCCACAGATTTTTCCTTGTCTCTTGCTCCAAATAAGAAAAGATGGAAAATGAAACCGTTTTTAGCTGCAGATCCGCCACCTTCCTCTTCAAATCACCTTGCACTGTGCAACCTCATCAATGATTGAGAACAAGAGAGCCAGATCAGCTTATCAGGGCTTTAGAAAGTGGACTCTGCATTCTAAACTGGAAAGGATTAACACTGTGTTGTTGTAGGAAAAAGGAGCTGTCGTGGTCCCTGGTGTGACACCAGTAACATTTGAGAGGAACGAGACAGGACAGTGCCTGAAAGGACTGACCTTTGAGACTTCACAGAGACTCAGAATATAGCTCTGACCTATTCAAGTACCTGTCAAGCCTCTACACATTCTCTTCTGGGTGGGAACCCAAGATGAGCCGTGTTTTCACAACAGGCTTTGGAAGATGTGAGGTCCTTGGATATTGTATGGGTCACTGAGAGCATCACAAGCCCCACTGGAAATAAAAGAGCAGAGATGGAGAGGGCCATTTCCAGTCCAGGACCACGGCCCTGCCAGCACCAAGCCTTCCCATGGCACAGGAATGCCACTGGGTGCCAGTGGCTGCCCATCCCTGCCCGACCCTGGGGCTTGCTGGTGCCAGGACACCAGGACACCAGGGCCCTGCCAACTCGCAGGAAAAGCAACAGCCGGCGGGAGCGGTACAGTAATTAACAAAATTATCATCAGGAACAAACCACAGGCTTTGGCAGAACGCCTGCACTGCCACGCCAGCACTGCCTACCCTGCTCTGGGCTCCTTGGCTTGGCAGAGATGGGGCTCCCCAAATCACACCCACCCTGGCAGCCAGCGGGCACATGTCCACGGCCAAGGGGAGGCCAGCAGGCACCCTGAGTGGGGCAAGAGCCTCTGCAAACCCTTCCTGGGTGACCTCAGTGAGTCCTGCAGACAGGGAGTGAACCTGCAGGCAGATGGTGCCTCAATCACCACAGCCATCATGGCTCCCTCCACCCGTCACGACAATATTTGCTCTCAGAAGGTGCCTGTTCTCCGAGCAGCCGCCCTCCGACTGCAAACAGCTCCCAGCCTGATGGGCTATAAATATGGCAGGAGGAGAAACCAGCACAGTTTATTAGTTCTGAGACAGAGCTAAAAATAGACCCACGTGGGGCTGCTCCGTCCTCTGGGCAGATGTAATTGTGGATAATCTAGCTTTAAATATGGGAAGGCTGTCTGACAGCAACAACAACATTTTAACATATGGACGGGGCGGCACTCACGGGAAGGCGCCGCTGCGCCAACGTCACCGGGGAGCGGCGCCTGTTCCACCAGATTTCAACCCACCTCCTCTGCTCCATGGCTGGGCTTGCTGCAGGAACAGATCCTCACAGAAACCCAAATATCTACAGCAGGCCGCTAAGAGGAAAGCACAGAGTCAAATACCAAGGGGGAGCATCAGTGGAGTTGTGCCAGCACCCATTCCCCCAGCCTGAAATTTTATATAGCTAAGGTTTACCAGATTAAATGACTGAAACACTCCAAGTCCTCAGAGCTGACAGCACCTTCCTCCTCCTGTGAAAGCTTCCTCTGTCCCAGGCAGGCTGTGAGACAAGCTGGGGGGATGCTGTGTGGGTGCAGGGTTGGGTGTGGGCAGGCAGCCAGGGCGATAACTGCCCTTCCACGAAGAGGGAAGCGCTCCCGCCTGCCTGCCTGAGATAGCAGGGAGACGTTGGGACTGGCTGGATTTTGTAAATCTCCCACCAGCCCTCGGGCCAACAGGGAAGGACAGACCATGGCCCTGCCACCAGCCCAGCAAGCAACTCAAGCAGCTGATAGAGAGCAGGGACAGCAGCAGCCACCACCCACGGCAGCAGCAGAGACTTTTCACCACCCCTAGGCACACACCTGAAGTTCCCTGGAACTACAACGGGCTTCAGCCCAGCAGGAACCCAGTACAAGATCAGCTGCCAACACAAGGGCTCATTTTGCCTGGCACGCCATGCCCAGCCATGACTCTCCAAGCTGCCTCAGCCCTGCACTCTGCTGGGTGCACAACTAACACACATCCAGCACTGATCCATTGAGAGACTCAGCCCAGTGCTGGTTTTAACTGAGCTTAAAGTTTCTGCAAGTCCAGGGCATACCTTGCAGCCTGGCCCTGCACGCTCAGTCCTTCCTCGGGCACACTGGCAGAAAGGGGTCACTACCAGGCTCCAGAGCTGGGATATCCATCCAGGGCATGTTGTTGGTGGGGGTCACTGCTGGGTTTACACTGGGCTGGCTCCACACCCAGCAGCAATGGAGAGGAGCAGTTCCAAAGCAACGGAGGCAGGAAGCCTCCCTGTGTGCTGCAGCTGGCTGCTTTGCAGTAGTTTTTACAGCATTTCCTTTGCATGTGCTTCTCCGGCTAAATATAATTGCAAAACATACATTTACATGCAATTATCCATTTATGAAGTGCTAATAAGTCAGACGAATTTACTTAGATGCAATCTGCTCACCAGACCTTGTCCTCACAGGACTCAAGCACAAACCTCCAAGATCAGTGCAATAGTCAGTGCAGCCACCTCCAAGACACGAAATCATTCCCACGTCTTCCCATTAACTCCGTTCCAGCCCATCAAACATTAAAGAGCCTCAAGCCTGGACAGCTCTTTTTATGAAGGTCGAGTAAATCTTTCATCTCTTCCCACCTTCATCCTCCTGCTGCCATCGGCAGAGGAGCATCACATGCTCTTTCATGTGAGTTCTGACTGCACACACACTGACTCCCAGTAAATGCTGTACATGGCTCCTCCATTCCACAGAGACGTGATTATTTTGGTGCTATTTTTGCTTTATAAGGCTAAAAGATGAGGTGACTCTGCCTGAAGGAGGGGATTTTTTATTGATTTTTTTGTTTAACACTCTGTGGTTTCTCAGCACATCCCATCAATACCAATGAGCAAATAACCAGAGCACAAAGGCTGAGGAGCTGTCAGCAGGCAAAGGGCTGGTGAACCCCCCGTGGGACGTCACTCTACCAGTTTGTTCCACAGAGGAGGAGGAAGGGCCCCACGAGCCCCCATGCCACTTTGCCATCTCCAGCATCCCCAGTACAAGGACTTTACAAGGCCAAGGGGGCTCAAGGGTCTCTGCCTGCTTTCTTGTGGACCCCTGCACTTGCTGGGCTGCTGTGAGAGGCAAACAAACCCACCTGGCTGGCTCACCTGGCCAGAACTGCTGTTTGACGTGCAAAGTTCCTTCACAGGCTGATGTTTTCCCCCAGGGTGACCTTCCCACTTGGGAAGCAGCTTAGCTGCCATCTGGCTCAGGCCTTCCTTTCCCAGCAGCACAACCTGACCTCAAACACCCCATGTCTGACTAGGACTGCATGGAGCTGTGCCCCAGGAGAACCAAGGGTACCCCGGAACCTTCCAGCTCTCTACAGAAGCTTCCTGTGACACAAAAAAAAACACCAACACCAAGCCAAGGCTGGGGAACTGCTTCTGGACACGATTCCCCTTTGCCAGCTGCTCCAAGTGCTTTCCTCTGAAGTGGGTAAGGAATAAAGAAATGTAACAGAAAAGTAGAGATCACGCTGGAATTGGTCCAACCCAAACCCCAGGATCTGCACACGCCAAATCTCACTTACTGCCCAAGGGTCTCAGTCTCCATCCCACAGCTGCCCAGGGCCAACCCCAGTCCCAGCAGCTCTCAACAGCCCCAGCACCTGAGCACAGCAGCATCAGCACCTGGGGGATGTGCACCCCCAAAACCAGTGAGCACAGTATCCCCAAGCCCTCTCCCAGACTGCTCATCCCCCACAGACTGCCTTTGGGCAGGAACATATCTCAGCTCCCCACGGCAGCCAGAGGCTCATCTTCTTCCTGTCGCAGGACAGGGGGTTCCAGAGCCAGGGCTGGCCCATGGCCAGGACACTCAATCCCGAGGGGTGGGACAGGGCACACCAGCTCCTGGCTGGGTGCCAACGCTCTCAGGTTCCTCTGCCCGGCAGGCACGGGCAAGGCACAGCTCCCTGGAGCACAGCCAGGCCCAAACTCTCCAGAGCTTCCCGTGCATTTCACAGAGGCTGTGTGGCTGTTCAGCAGGAGCTGCCCGGGAATGCTCCAGCCCTGGGCAACCCCTTCCCTGCCCACCTGCAGCCCTGGCACCTTTGCCAGTCACCAGAGGGGTCAGCTGAGCCCTGCCTGCGGTGCCAGGGCTCCTCACCCATCCCCTCTCCCGACACTCCCACCCCGCAGAGCCTGCTCGTGCTCTCCAGTCCCTCAGACACATCCGCGGTTACCATAGGAACTAACCAAACCCGAACTGAAGAAGAAAACGGAGAGACAGGCAGAGGGAAAACTGCTTTGATGCCCCAGTGCCACCTGCGGGGGTGAGTTTATCCTGACTCCGTGTGGGCGAGTTTATCCCTCTGGAGGACAGGCAGGGCTTGCCCTCCATCAGCCCGTCCCTCCGAACCCCGGCTCGCAGGGGCCGCGCCCACCGCCGTGCGCTGGTGTCTCCCCGGCTCCGCCAGGGCAGGGTTGGTGTCTGCAGCACCACGAGGCTCCCTGAGGTGCTCCAGGGCATGTGGAAAGCAGCTCAGATTTTCGGTAATAGCTCATACAGAGAAAGAAAACTTCCGATGGCTGGTGCCTCTGTGCCACGGGTTAAACCAGGACACTCCAACAGGGGCTGCAACAATAACAAGAGGGCGCTAAAAGCCCAGAAGTTCGGGTTTATAATATTTTTATAATTTTAAAAGCTTTTACAAATACAAAACTCATTTGGCCTGAGCCCCAATTACAGAAGCACTTAATGAAGCAGCCTGCCCACAGACCAGAAGCACCACGGGGTTGTGGGAAGCATTAGCTGCAAACAGCAGTGGATGTTCATCAAAAACTCCAGGGAAACTCCTTCCTTTGGCCAGGGCAGGAAAGGTAGAGGTAGAGAGAGAAACGTGGCCCCAGACCCTCACCCTGCCCAGGCAGGAGCATGGCAGCGTGCCCACAGCACTGGCACAGCATTCCAAGCACGGCATTAGCTGCCTGGCACGGTGGAGAGAGGAGGGTACGGGGACTTTCTGCTGCAGAACTGCTGCAACAGCCTTAGAAAAAAATCAGGACACAGTGTAGAGCAGAGTACAAGGAGCAGCTCAGTCCTTCTCAGCTTCACGGGAAAAGGAAAGTCTGCAGAGAATTCCCTCCACTCTCCAAAGTGGTAAACATTGACTTCTCATTAGTTCAGCGCAACCTGAGCAATGAGCTAGCACCAGCGATTCTGCTGTGCCATTTACAATGGGCATTTGCCGGCTCGTTCAGGCAGCAGCTCCCCCAGGCTTTCCGGATACTTTTCCATTAATGAATAATTTGCACAATGATTATAGAGGGAAACCGCATGAGCCATCACCCTATGCACTGCCTGGAGCCCAGGGGAGGCTCGGTCGGAGCATTTCTTATCAGCACAGGGTGCAGCTGATAGCGCTGGAGCCGCACGTGTGCTCACTATGGGGAACCCCCGACCCGGGGAGCTTATCCGGAATTCAGGAGAGGGGAGGATGCACTACAGTGGGAGGGAAGGAAGCAGTACCCAGGATGTGCAGCCAGGAGGACAAAGCTGGTGGGAGCAGGAGGCAGGTCCCAGACACCCACGAGCAAAGAGCATCGGTGCCACCACTGCCAGACCTTCACCACCTTCTCTTCCTCATCAGCCGAGGACATATCCCAGCAGGCACGGTGACCTCACACAGCTCACTCCATCACAGCACAGGAGCTGGCCCAGCAACCACCCTGCCGGAGCCACACAACCCACACCAGCCACCAGTGTCCAGCAAGTCTGTGGCAAATCCAAGATGGACCCACCAAGCAACACTGCCAGGCTACAGACCCTCTTGGACCCCAGCACCATCTCCACCCCATCCAGAGCAGAGCCCAGAGCCCCTCAGCAGCACAGGAGAGGAGCTGGGTGACAGGTGCCCACTGCTCCACCTCACCAAACTGAACAACAAAACACAAAACCTCCAGACTTCACTGGATTTACACCCAGAAACTCAGTGCGAGCCTGACCTGCTGATTCCCACCCCCGCTACCCCCGAGGCAGAGCTGGTGCCCTGTGGGCTGCCCCATGCACACCTCAGCCCACTGATCTCAGCCCACTGATCTCACAGCGATCACGTCACCCTGTTTGCTGTAATCTCCCAGTGCCTGATTCACTCCAGGCTTTCAGGAGAACAGACTGTGGGACACGCACGAACGCGTGTCCTGGAGTGGGTGCGCATGGCTGGACTCCACTGCACCAGCTGGAGCCCAGCTCCCAGAAAAGCATCCTCCACACACCCAGTCAGCTCCCAGCACCACACATCCCACGGGAAATCACTGTGAGAGAAGAGCCAGGTACTCACTTGATCTTCAGGCTGGCCAGCATTGTCTTGTCGATCCTGGGGAGAGAGCAGAGGAGGGTGTTAGTGCAGGCACAGGGGCTCCAGATGTAGCTGGGAGGGGGTTGGGTGCTGGGGGCTGCTGCCAAACACGACCTCAGCACATCCTTTGGGGGTGCCAGCGCTCCGGCTGACACGATGATCACCACAGAAAGACTTCATTGGAAAACAAAACCAGCCAAGATTTAACCCAAAATGAAGCCTGGCAGCAAGAAAGAAAAAATCCCCCTATTTTTTTTCTTGGTGCAGAACTGCTGCCTCCCAATCTGGAATGCCAGGGGTGAGCTGGGCAGCAGAGTGCATCGCCTGTGCCCCAGCTCTCTCCAAAGCGCAGCTGCCACAAACCACATATTCACAGATAATGGACCTGTGACAGCCCTGGTGGGCTGGGAACATCCCACCAAACCCCACATATTGCAACCCGGCCCCAGGCAGGCAAAACACAGAGCAGCCCCCTCACTCCCAGCCCTAGCTGGCTCATGTGGGACTGGGAGCCCCAGTTGCCTCACTCATTTCCCTGGCACTGGTAATGAGCACTCATCTCCTCAGAACCATGGTGGTTACAGTCATATTAATATTAATTAATGCAAATCATAATAATGTCTCAAAATGCAAAACAATGTCTTTTGGCAGTCACTGAAAATGCTCTGTTTTCTGCCACATGGAGTCAATTCCACATCTCAAAAAAAGACTGAACAGCAAAATAACACCCCCAACACCCTCTTGTTTTGCACTGTGGTCGCAGAGGACACAGCATGGCCACAGAAATGCAGCTTCCCCCCCACTTGCAGCTTTACCTTCTCCACCCACAGGCTGGGCTCTACTGCCAGGAGGGGGCTGCACCCGCGGGTGGCACAGGGGTCCCCAGCACTCAGTGCTGAGCCTGGCAGGCACTGAGGCACAGGTACCATTACCTTTCCCAGGGTCTCTGTCTTGCAGCAACCTCACCCTCATAAAACCCCATAGCCACGGGAGCTCTGTTCCAGGCATTTCCCCAAACATCAGCTTCTGTGCTCTGCTCTGGAGAGCCAGCACGCTGCTGCTCCTAAAAATAGATCTAGGGCACCTGCTATTGTGACTTAATACCTTGCAAGCCTGCCCAGACCTTGTTGATCATTAAATCACATTGAACATGAAAGCATGCTGGGGAGCAGAGCTGTTTCCAGACTCAGGGGCAGAGGCAAAGCAGCTCGGGGACAGTGGGTGGCTGGGGCAGCTCCCATGGGACCTGTCCCTGAGTGGGAACTACACAAGTGGCTCCCTCCGGAACCACGGAAAGAAAAAACAGTTGTTGTTATTTGCCCTCTTCAGAGTGAGAAGGGGAGAAAAAGAAACAACAACCACCAAAAGAAAAAAAAAGAACCAGAAAGAAAACCACAGGAAATAAACTCCCATGTTTGGGAAACCGCAGTTGCAGTGTGACTGTGAGAGCCGTTTGTCTGCCCTGCCTTGGTCCAAAGGCGACAGAATGAAACTCCCCACACCCCACAGCCCTGGGGCTCCCCGGCCCTGGGCAGCACCAGCTCCAGGGGCAGCACTCACAGTGGCTTTGCACATCCCTGCAGCCAAACTGGGGCACCACATCTGCCCCCCTGGACGAACACACTGCTCCGGGACCTCGCTGGCAGCAGATGCAGCTGGTGGAGAGGGAAAAAATAGCAACTTCCATCCCAGCAGAGGCTGAAAATAGCGAGCACAGCCACAGCAGGAGGTGGCTGGGTGTGCCCAGGCACCTCACACGCAGCCCACAGGAAGGGTGGGACCGTGAGAAAATGCAGGTGCAGGTACGAGGCTGTGGCAGTCCCTTCTTTTCCAGTAAACGCCCAGGGAAGCTCACAGGGCTTTCCAGACAAGTGTCTTCCCCAGTGGCCCGGGAAGAAGTGCACCGACCCCCTTGGGAGCCCCACCCCGCAGCTCAGGGAGGATGGGGCTCCCCCCGCAGCTCTCACCATGCAGAGACTGGCATGGTGTCTAAAGGAAAGCCCATGTCCTGTTCCCCCAGCCCAAATTGCAACAGTGGTGCAGCCCCCAAGAGCCAGTGCAGCCCCCAAGAGCCAGAGCAGCCCCCAGCAGCTGGCAGACCCCGTTTTCCTGAGTGACTCTCCAGCTCGTGGTTTTCTTTCCCCTGCAACTGCCAAAGCACAGCAAGAAAAAACCAGAGCCATGCCCAGCTGGCCCTGAACGCCCTGCCAAGGAGGGTCACGGCCCCAGAGCCCCTGCTCACAACAGCGACCGCGGGGCAGAGCTGTCCGAGAGCTGCGGTTTGGCCAGCACAAAAAGACCCCACATATCACAAAATTCGTTTGTACAGAAGCCTATCCAAGTGTTCCCTTCCCCTTCGTATGTAAAGAAAACACAATCCAGCCAAGGCAGCTCTCTCGGCTTCAGCGAGGCGTGAGCTCCATCCCAGGGGACCCTGCCGAAAGCCTCGGTGCTCCAGCTGCCCTCCCGCAGCCCTCACAGTTACTCAGCATTTCCCCCAGCCGCTCTCAGGCTGCTCCAAGTCCACACCGCATTCCCTCCACTGTCCCGGGCCAGCCCCTGCAGCCCCTGAAGAACGGGGAGGGGGCAGAGCAGCCTTTTGCCCCAAACGCCACCACAACCATGACAGACTTGGAACAGGCATAAAACACCTCGGAGAGGAGACCTGAAGAGAGGGCAGAAGGATAACGGTGTCGTTTCCTTAAGCTGTTTCCCTACAGATCAACATCTCTCAGAAAGAAGAGACAGGAGCAAGCAGTCCCGCTGAAATCGGGGTGCAGGCAGCAGCTGTGCTGCTCTGCTGAGGACAGACAAGGCAGGGATGACTCATGGAGGTGCCAGTGGTGCTGGAAACCTGCCTCGGACCAGGAGGGAGCTTGCTGCACACCCCAAGGTGCCCAAGGTGGCTGTGAGCATCCCTGTCTGGGCGCAGGAGGAGCAGGCAGCAGGGAAAGTAGCGAGAGAAAGGTGCCGGGGCAGACACTCCTGCAGGCAGCCGTGCCCACGGGAGCCCTCAGGGAGATTCCTTCACCGCCCAGCAGAGCTCACGAGGTTTTGCTGGGCTGAAGTTGTGCCAGGCTTCCCGCGGGTACAGGGGCAAGTAGGTCCCTCCCGTGGCCCGCATGCTCGTGCTGGGAAGGGCTCTGCAATTGCTGCTCTGAAGCCGCGGAGGGAAGGAGAGCTCCTCACTCGGCTCCCGACAGCGAGAGAGGGACGGAGGGAGGGAAGGGGAAGGCACCCACCGGCCGTAGCCGCCGAAGGAGACGCTGCGCTTCCTCTGGAACATGTTCGTGCTGCCAGGGCGCTGCGGCCACGGGGACAGCGGTGACGGGACAGCGGAGCCGTGCGGGGACGGCCGGAGCGGAGCTTCCTGCCGGGCCGGGGCGGGGGGACACCGGCGGTCCCGGTCAGCCGCCCCCAGCGCGGCAGCGCATGCACACGCGCACACACAAACATCACAAAAAAAAAGTCATTTCCTTTTCTTTTCGTGGCCACAGGCTTTTCGCAACCTCACGCTGCAAATATCGTATTTCTCCTAATGGCAGGACCACCACCGGCAGAGCCGCATGGGCGGCGGGGCCGAGCCGCGGACGCCGTGTCGCCCACAAACATCGTGCCCTGCGGCTGCCCCGGGCACTAAGGCCCGATCCAGAGGGTCACTGGGACAGCGTAGTGGCCTCCCTCTCCCTCTCTGTCCCCGAAATGGTAGCGCTGCAGTCACAGCACCAGGCTGGCTTCTCGGTAGGGGAACCTCCATCCACCCCTCCTGTGCCCCTCAGGGACATCCCACTAAAGGCATCAAACCTCAGTAAGCAAAACCCCATCATTTTATCTCTCGTGGCAAACAGGTGCCACCATCCCAGAGCCCAGCAAGGCACCTCCCACTAGCTCCCATGCAGCTGCCCGTGGCACACAGGCATGCCCTGTTTCACCAGAAGATCTGTAAGGCTGAAGTGGCATCTGAAGCCTGACCACCATCCAACCCCCCCGTCCTTTAACAGCCAGGCTTCAGAAATCCTATGGAAATGGAAATGCTGACATCTAGCTGGGTATGAGCTCGCATCCATCACAAATCCCAAGAAAACAGATGCTGTTCCCTTCACCAAGTTCTGGGCATTGTAGGGCACAGCAGAGCCCTGGGGAGGTGAGCCTGGTTGCAGGGGTGGCATGGTGTCCAGAGGCTGTACCTGGTGCCCAGGTGTCCTCACACCTTTCACTCCCCAAACCAACCACCAGTGCCCACCTGCACTCACTCCGAGCTGGGCTGCACCAGGGGATCACCCTCTACCAGTCCAGGGGAGGAGAAAGGGGATCACCCCTGGGCAGGATAGGGGCAGGGGGAGCTGGGCTGTGCCAGGGCACAGCACAACACCAGAGCAGAGCCATGCCAGGACGAGCTGCTCAGCCAGCATCCTCTGCCATGCCCACGGGATCCACGAGCCCATGTCCCAGAGCCACTGCAGCCCAGAGGCCAGAAAGAGCCTCTGACTGCCAAGGTCCAACCAGGCCACTCACCTCCTACCCCAGTGATCCAAGCCAATGCCTGGTGCAGACTCACAGCATTCCCATGCCCTGGCACTCCACACAGTGCTGGCTCCTGGTCAGAGGCAGCTCTATCCCAGCGTTCTCATCCAAGCACCCAAAAGCTTTAAACTGAGAGACATTTGAATTCTGTCTGATGTGTGAAAGAAAGGGGTGAGGGGAGAGAGGGTATAGAAATCAGTCAACTCCAGGGAAAGAACTTGGACTGAAATCCAGCTATTTCAACTCCTACTTTTCTGCCCACAGCCTTAAAGGGATGAAACTTATGGAAATTCTTTGAATTTCAGAGCTCTTAAGGACATTATTTTTTAAAAAACCCAAAACCATGCTGCAGGCTTTTGAAGCCATAATTCAGGTACTACAAAATATCTGGAGCATTCATTTGCTTGCAGCACATTTATTCCTGGCCTGCATGATCTGTGTCAAAGCTCTGCATCAACAGCAGTGTGACGTTATCCTCTCGCTTCATCTTCCCCCAGGTCATGTCTTCCTTACACTCCTCCCAGCTGATTTCTGCCCAGCTCTACCAAACTGCTCACAATTAACATGTCTGAAAATAAAAGCTCTGGGTATAGCCAGGCACACTGAAAGGAGACCCAGCACAGCCCTGCGTGCAGAGTGTGGGATAGGGGGTGATAGTGGCTGTGGGAAGCACTGACCTCAGCTGGTACCACACCAGGAGCACCAGGAGAGCCCCGGGGAGATGGCCAGCCTTAGACCTTTCCCCTTGCAGCACCATCTACTGCATCCTGTTCTGCTGCTTCAGCCCTGTGTGAGTTCACAGCTGCTGGGGGTGACACGGGAGCAGGAAGGGTGACATGGGACACATACAGCAAGGCAGGACCTGACTCCCCTTTGCCAGGAGGTCACCTCGGTCAGTAGGTCATAATCACTCCCGCAGATCTTCCTCAAGTCATGCTAAAGCACAGAGAGACCCCACACTGGCCCCAGGATGTCAGAGCACAAGAAGGCAGGACCCTGGGATGGCCAAAGGGAAACATCTCCATTTCCTGCTGTCCAGGAGAGTGTGGGGCAGCCCCTGCACAAGTCCACCCTGCTCCAGCACCTGGGAATACCCTGGCTGGCAGTGCTGGAAGTGGAGCTCTTCCTGCTGGCAGCCCCCCAGGGCTGCATCAGCCACCACAGATCCAGGTGACAAACTGCATTTGAACCAGGCAAAGGTTAAAAATGTACCAAGGACCCAACCTCAGCTCCCCCAAGGCCACCAGCCTCCTTGGCTCCTGGGTACCACACCACTGCCTGCCCAGAACCATCTCACCCGCAGGGGCGTGCCTCCAGAAATAGTCTCTGCAATGACATTTTCTCACTTCCCCTCTTCCCCCCGAGGTATTTCACACAGGCTCAAAAACAAAAAGGAAAAAAACCTTCCTCCTTTCAGAGCAGGCACAGGCAAATCATAACCGAGCAGCCAAAATTAGGGAACAAAACCCTGGGGGAGGACGACTCCTCAGTACCATCTGCACCAGTCTAAATTAACATCTCCCAGGGGCCTCTGCCAGAACCAAGATCCCAGTGCTCCAACCCAACCTGGTGAGCAGCCCCTGCCTACTGGGAACAGTGCCACACTGCTGGTGGCACCACAGAGCAGGATTGTGCCCAGCAAGGGCAGCATAATTCTTTCCCTTTCTTACTGGGGTAAGAGACTGATTGCATCATTAGTGCTTTAATATTGCCTGCGGCACTCTGAGGGCATTCAGCTTCCTATTATGATTCTAAAGAAGGTTGTGGGCACCCAGAAATATTAGATTTTGTCCTGACAGGAAGAACATGCCGTGCACATCATCAGCTTGACCTACAGAGCAAAGGAAAACAGTGTCCAAATTACCTCTGACTCAGTTCATGGAATATTTTAGACACTATTTTCTCCCCTTTATGGTACTACTGAAGTGAAAAGAGAAACCCCAGCTCACTCTCAGGGGTGGCTCTTCACTGTTCAACAGCTTCAGAGCAGAAGGACTGAGAGGGCTCCCTCGGCCACCAGGCTGGGGAGGGGAGGCTGTGTGTCACCCAAGGAGAGCTTCAGACAAAGGACAGGAGAGCCAGAGACCTTCCCGAGCCCAAGGCTGTGCTCAAGCTGCAAACCACACTCCAGCTCCTCTTCCACATTCTCAAGAAACCTTTGGTGGCTCATGGACTCATCCCTGTGTCCAAAGGGATCAGATCACTCCTGCTCCTTTCTATGGAAATGGCAGAAAAACAGATCCTGGAGGAAGCCACCGTGCGACCTGCAAAGTCTCACTTCTCAGGCAGCTGGCACAGAGGGATACTCACACCCAGGTATGGCAGCACCAGCTCTCCCAGCACCCCAGGGACCACCCAGCACAGAGGAGAGAAACCCAGGAAACCAACAGTGCTGGCTGACAACCAGGCCCCCATGCTGGCCAGGTGCCTGTGCCCTCTCAAAGCCCTGCCAGTCTCTCCCACCATCACATGAACCAGCTCTTTGCTGCAGAGGGACACAAATCATGTCTCATCACAGCCCTGTATGCAGAAACTCATCACACAGGCTCCCAGGCTCACTGAATTCTCCTCAGCCCACTGTGAATTTGAGGTACAGAGTTGCTTGTTTTCTCAAGTCCATCCATTTTAGACTCCTGCCTTGCTAGCAAGGGCATGAAATTCCTCTCTCATGAAAAGGCTCTCTCCAGGAAAAGCCTGTTCAAACACACAGATTTTCTGTGACTGTTTCCTCCACCTCTTCCAACCACCCCCTTCCCCATGCCAGTGGAGCCTGAGGGAGGAAGCTTCAGGGAAGCAGCAGAGGCTCACGTCCTCATGCACTCTGCCTGCCCAGGATCCAGCAGGAAGGTTGTTCTGTGCATCCACACAATGTTCACGTAGGTGCCTTCCACAGGATGCTCCACAGACAGGGCAGGCACCACTGGCCCCACCGTGCTCCCCTCTGTTCCTGGTGGCATCCCTGCTGCAGCCAGACAAGCAGCTGCCACGCCAGCACCAGGTCCCTGGGCACTGTCTCCATGGCTACCTGCACATCCCCTGCACATCCCACACTGCATGGACGAGCAGCAGCTCAGGCAGAGCAGGGGCTGGTGGAGGGAGGATGCATCGGGACAAACCTCCCACAAAAACCTGTTCCCAGTGGCAGGCTGGCACTGGCAGCTGCTCCAGGAACCGGAGAGCTTTTGGGCCAATTCACACAACAAACACAGAGCAGGGGGGTGGGTGCAGCCAGTGAAGAAATTATGGAGAGACAGAAAAAGAACAGCTTAAACTGAAAATCAGGGCTGGGAAAATGTGGGGGCGGGATGAAAGCATGGGAATGAGAGAGACCTGAACATGCTTTGGCTGGAAATTAGGAGGTTTCTAATCTTCAATACAATCAATCTCTGGAACAGTTTCCTAATAACAGAAATAAGGGAACCAAAAAAACCCCAATCCCCTAACTGAGACTCAGAACATTTGTGAAGATGTTACACAAGATGGTGAAGTCTAGTGGAAGGTGTCCCTGTCCATAGGAGGGGATGACCTTTACAGCCCCTTCAACCCAAACCATTCTGTGATTCTATGGTTCTGTGCTGCCTGCAGCAGCAGGGCTCACTGACCCAGCCTGTGTCCTGGCACCTTCCCCTGACAAGAGCTGTTCCTCTCAGACTCCCCTGCCCTCAGCAGCAGACAGAGAATCGTCTGCCCAAGGCTAAGCTGTGCTGGCACAAGGTCAGACCTCAGCACCCAGGGCTCAGGTTTGAGGCCAAACCATGCATGGACACTTTGAACGTGTCAAACAAGGCACACAGGGCCTGGACTTGAGCTTTTCCAAATCCTGCTACCTCTTGCCAACATCACCTGTATTTTTCAACCATTTTGTGTGGGTTTTTGCAAGAGCTAGGCTGAAATCAAATCACAGTCACGAAACAGTCTTTCTGGTATCCAGCTTGGAGGCAGATGTTAACTCCAAGCAGGGATTCATCTACCCCCACAAAACTGCAAAACCGTCTGTGGAGAATGAGCTGTTTTTAGCTCCTGGAAAAAATGTCTCTCCTCCTGTTGCTGCTGAAGTCCTGTTCCTGTTTCCACAGTAGCAGCAACTACCAAGCACCAGAGCATCTGACCAGGTACACCACAGGCAGCAGCAGCAGAGGGCCTCTTTGAGCAGACCTCAGGACCTGCTACCATACAGATATGCTTAGGGGTGAAGGGAAGGGAGGATGATAAAACAAACAAGCAAAGAAAAAGGCATTTTTGCTGCTATGGTTATCGTCCCTAGTGGGAGGAACCGGCAGCAGAGGGAGAACGCAGTATCTGTGAAACGTGGTGTGTGCAAGTGCTGCCTGCAATCACACCGTGTGTTGGATCTGAATTTAAACTCTTGGGCGTGATTCCAACCCTCAATAAATCGTGCCTTGTGGACAGATATTATGTCCCTTCTGCTACTAAAACAACAAGCAGTCTTGAACAAAACAGCAGAGCCCAGAGCATGCAGAAAACGGCAGAACCTGGCAGGATCTGTCTCACACCCTGCCTTTGCCAGGGATGCAAGGCAACATCTCACACAGCCCTCCCAGGCTCTGTGCAGCTCCATGCCAGGCACACCGGTGCTGTGCCTGCGGGAATGAGCAGGACGAAGGGAAATGCTCAGCCTGGTGAGCAGACATTGCGCCGCTTCCCTGTCAGGGATGAGCTGCAGCCTCGCACAGGGACAGCGGTAGGGAGGATCACCCCAGCAGACTGGTGTGGGGCATGCAGGGAGGCTCAGACGTCGTTTTTTTGTGCAAACACCTGGGGCTCCCCAGCCAAAGAGATGCCCGGGGGAGGCAGAACAAAGCCCCCCGCATGCCACCGGACCCCACCACCTCGACCCCCAGGGGCAGCAGGTAGAGCTCCACGCGGACTGCTGGAAATCGCCTCCTTCAGTGATCAATATTAAAGAGCGGTGCTGACAACCCCTTCACCATCCTCCCACACATGGGTCCCGCTCCACTGTCCCCAGACCTAAGCCTCCGTACAGCCCCCGATTCCCGGCTCCAAGCCCCTGCCCTGGCACCGCGGGTCCGAACGCAGACGGAGAAGCCGAGAGCCGTGAAGGCTCCGCTGCGCGTCCGCCCGCGCTCCGCCGCGGCCCCGCCGGGCTCCCCAGCCGGGAGCACGTACGTACCGCCGAGGATG
>JANPWX010000439.1:43707-81261 GCA_024734555.1 Trochalopteron elliotii | reverse complement strand
AGGGGGAGCTGTGGCTGCAGGATCTGTGCCTGTCCCGCCTTAGCAGCACGTAAATATTGGCGTGTGACACAAACCTTCAACCCCAATATTCTTGTGCTGCTTCAGCGTGGCAGAGACTCAGCAGCTGGGGCTGCTTTTACCTCAGCTCCATCCAATTCAATCCAGCCAATATTCGTTTCAATATTCATTTCAATCTGAATTGTTTCATTGTTTCATCTCCTCTTGTCTGCAGCTCTGATGGTTTTACTGAGAAATGAGTGTGGAGAAATGAAGTGTGCATAAAACAAGTGCAAGAAAAATTGTGTTTGTTGTTTAGCAGCTGTAGAAATAACACATTTCTAACCAATTACAGTTTACAGCCCATACTGTAAAAAATAATCCCAATTTGTCAATATAATGTCATTTATATTCATGTCTGACCTTCAGAGGCTGAGCCTTGCTTGCATCTGTTTGCTGTTTTAAAGTCAGGCTGAAAGGAACAACATTAATTATTTTTCTAGTTTTTAAATAATGAGACTTTTGCTACGTGGCAGCCAATTAAAATGTAAATTAAGCTACAAGTATTTAAATAATAATTCCATTAAATAACTATTTCTGCCATTACCTGTAATTACTAATAAGTCCCAAATCTCCTCTGGCCTAGAAATCAGTGATCAGTGGGAGCTTCCCAAAGTCTGAAATGTTTTAACAGAGTTTATTTTAGGCCTGCTTCTGTCAAAGGAGCTTCCAGTTCCCCTCTAAAAAAACCAAAATATTTAAAAAACTTGTAGCTGGGTGGCTGTGCTTGCCTCACTTCCTCCAGGCTTTCTGTGCAGTCCTTTTTTTACAGCTACACCCACAAAAAGAGGATATCTCTGTTTGCAAGTCTCCGTGCCAATTAATTATTTCCTCCAACACTTTATTCCTGTGTTTTCTGCTTCAAGGTGGAGCCAGAAGCACCTCCAAGGAAACAACTTGGAGTAAATACATCCTTTTTGTTTTTTAAATACAGTTCTAAAATCTCATTTTGCCCAAATTTCCAGAAGGGAGAAATATAAAATGAAAGATGAAGCAGGGTGGGAATGCTGGGGCAGAAATACTCAAAGCTCAGAGTTAGAGAACATTGGCAGCAGGGGAGGGGAACATTTGGGAAATAATATTGATATCTTAATTTATTTTATATTTTTTTTCCTCCCCAAATGGGATTTGTTTTCTTCTCCCACAAATTGTTTCCATGAGGGGAACATCCCTTTTTTTTTTTTTCCTAAAAGCTGCAATTTCAGCCTTTCCACCCTACAAAGGGAAATAAGGGGAAGAAGAACAAATATTAACCATCAGCCAGAGTTTTCTCACCATAATTTCTCTGTCATCCCACCAGGCTTTGTCTCAGAAACTGCCCTGAGATTTTCTGCTTTTTTTTTTAGCCTTTCTGACTGAGGGCAGGGCCTTTCTCTTTGCCTTTTTAAAGTGAAATCCACTGATCTGACTGTCCAAAATTCAGGATTTCCACTTGGGAAATGTAGCAATCTTTTCCACAACAGAACTTCCACCCCCAAATCCCAAAATTTCCAGTTAGAAGGAAATAAAACTATCTAAGGCTGTGGGTTGTTATCACAAGGATTGCATTTATTCCCCTTAATATTTTCCAAATTATTTAAAATTGAAGAGATAAATAACAGGTTTATTTGGCTTTTACTAATTTTTTTTAACTTAGTTTAATTAAACTAAGTTTAACCAAATATTTCTCATTTAAAATAAGCCACAAATCTCTGATTTTTAACTATATCAATAGGATGTAATGAAAACATTTCATTTATACTCCAGATTTTGGGGGAAAATATTAATTAAAGGTTATCAAATGCAGGTTTGGGTGTGTGACAGGACATTTGCTGTCATTACTAAAGAAAATGTTGTAGGAGAACATGTCCTACATGTAGTAACAACACCTTTAGAGCTCTGATTTTATCTTGCTCACATAATTGCCATTACTCAATGGAAAATATTTGCTTTTTTAGAAGACTGCTTCAGGTTCTTTTTGCTTGCTTTTCCCCCTTTCACCCCCTATTTTGCAGTGGTTTTCTGCTGATTTTGGTGCTTTTTAGGGTCAGATTTGAAAGCTGGGTTTTGATCTAAGTATTTCTGCTGATGCCAAACTGAAAACAGTCAAATCAAACTGCTGCTGACTTCTGTGAATAACAGCACCAAAAAAACCACCAGTGGGAAAACAGAAAATGTGACAGTAATTGAGCAGTTTGAGAAAAATGACAAATTCTGTGCCTGAACTTTGCAAATTGAAATAAATCTGCTTTCAAAATTCTTCTGCTTCCAATGGGATGTTGCCAGCACAGAACAGGAGGAGTTTGTCACTTCTGGGATCCTTAACTCCAACACTCCATAGTGCATGTTTTTAATCAATTGCCCTTTGCTTTTAATACTTCAGGGATGGCCAATTATTTTAAATTATTATAATAATTATTAATTAAAATTATTGCATTTTGAATGAGCCTGCCACAGCCTGACAGGAAAAGAGTGCATCTTGTCACTTAAAAAAAAAATAATTTGGGGGAAAATCTGGCACCTTTGCTGCTACTTTTCTGTCTTCCACACCTTCCAGGACACTTGGAGAGGTGTAAAGAACAACAAATAAAATAATGTAGCTTTCACTGAAAGCCTTGGAACCCTGCTCTGGCCAGGCTGACAAACTCAGAGTAAGTATTTGTGCTGTTCTCTGAAAGGTTAAAAAACATCTCAGCCTCTTCCTCCTGCCTGTTTTCCTCTAAGGAATGAGGAAAAAAAAATGGGAGCACTGGAGGAAATGTCAGTTTGGAAGTGCAGGGGGGGAATATTTGAGGTCTGGGATGGGCAAAGGTGAGAAGCAGAGTCACCAAAAAGGGTGGAAAAGCCAAATGGAGCTGCCCAGGTGACCCTCAGGCACATAAATATTGCAGAATTCATTCTGTATTCACAGCAGCAAACTTCTAAAGGGACTGGAATTTATTTAAGAATCTTATAAACAAATTAGAACTATTTAGAGTCAATTTTGGGTTAATTACAGTGGTATTTTATTGGAATGTATTTGATAGACTTAATTAGAATATTTTCCTGTAATCTTAGGTCTAACCAAATTTTATTTGGTGTATTTTGTAGCTGATTTGGAGCTCAGTTTTATCCCGTGGCAAAATGAGGTTGGCAGGAAGGAAATTCAGGTTTTTCACCTTCTCCTGTGTGGAAACAACGTGGGAGTCACTTGCAGGGGAGTGGGGAGGAAATGAGGGAGAGAAACCAGAAATTCCCAATTGTTGAGCCCTGTGCTCCTGTTGGGACATTGGAGCTGAGGCTAAAAATGGGATTATAAATGGAATTATAAAAAAAATCTGTGCTGCCAGCATTAGGGGTGAAGAGAGGCTTGTTCCTGTAGGAAATGCTGCAGAAAAACATGGAAAAATGGGAGGAGAAAATAAGTGATAACTGAATAATTTCTTTACACCAATAACAAATCAAACATTGCAGGTTGGGTTTGCCAATTCCTGACTTAAATTCCAAAGTGACTCTGGATTTGCCTTCACTTTGTGCTCTTCTATTAAACACAGGATTGTCCTGAACACTTCTAAACTGATTCCCAGAGTGCACAATTGCAGTTTTGTGCAAACAGCTGAATGTTGTGTAAAGGCTCAGTCTGAGATTTTCCTCATCTCTGGCCAGTGCTGACATTGTAGATTTTTATATGTGCATTTATTTTTGATTTGATTTGATTTCCCACTGAATTTTCCTGGAAAGGAAGAATTTTTGGTGCTTTTTTTCCTCCTCCTCTGTATTCACCATGTGGTAAAATTGAAGGGTAAAAATAAGATAGGGCTGCAAGCATTAAATAATAGCAACAAAAACATGGAATTACAGGAAAAAAAAATCCCAAAATCTGTGTTACAGCAGGAGAATAATAAGATTATGGGAATATTGGCTCTCTCCAGACATATTCCAGCATCCATAGATGCAGAATTGGAATTCAAGGGCAAAGCTTTGTGAGATGGGCTAGAATAAAGAAATAAATTGAAGAGACAGAAATTTAGGATTTATTTTTGCCATTCTTTCCTGTACTCCTGCTTAAAAATGAGAGCTACTGTTGTGGTAAAATGGGGAAAAAAACCCCAAAGCCAAATGTGAGCACATAACAGCAAAATTAAAAAATTGAAATCTGGGAGACAGGGTGAAATCAGTGGAAGCTGCAGACAGAGAAAGGGAGACACTTGTCTCATTTTGCTGCCTAAAGGCTTTTTGAAGAGAAAAAACTCCACTTTTGCTGCCTTTTTATCAAGAAACTGATGGCACAAAACAGCCAGGAAATAATAATGTAATGAGAAAATGAAATTCCACAACATCCAGGCTACTTTTCCTCTAAATTTTGCCTCCCTTTTGGCTTTTGCTGCAGTTTCAGGTTGTGTCAGACAGGTGGAATTGGAGCAGCTGAACCCAGCAGGAACTTGGTGCTGCTGCTGGTTCTGCTCTGTGTGCAGGAGGAAAGAATCAAGGGAAATCAGGAATTGGATTTTTTTCTCTTTTCAATCTCTAGAAAAACAGCTTTATGTTAAACATTCCAGATGTTTTAATGGGATTTTCCTTCCCTGGGTCACTCTGGCTTTGCTCCTCGTGATGCTGAGGAGTTTTCAGCTCCTCCTTCAATTGAGAGAATTGAAACATTGCTGTGCTCTGGAGAATAGAGTAAAATATAACTTGACTTGTATTAAGAGAAGTTTGCCCTGTGCTGGGTTCATTTTTTGTCTCTAATTCCATGGTAAAAAATTGAAGAAAATAATTGAAATTGGGGGTGTAATTAGAATTAAGATTTTTTTTTTACATTTGGACAAACAAATAGCACATTTTAGCTCTGGCTGCTCTAATCCTCCACAAAAGTGTGAGTTAAGGTGGTTTTTACATGAAATTTTAATTCCCCATGCATTTATAGTGCTATTTCATCACAAATCTCCCTTAATCTTGTGATGCTTGATCAATTAAATGATGTCCTAATCACTGCATTCAGCTATGAATTCCATTTCATTTCTGTGATACCATAAAACTGCAAACTAATTGATGTAATCATTTGATTTAGAAAGCAAATTGTACCTACTGAGAAATGACAATATTAAGGTATTATTAGTGTTAAATATGAAGTTACAGGATAATTGGAATTGTGCTGGAACAGGTCTTATGGTTAAATTACAGTAAAGTTTGCTGAGAATCAAAGATTTAGGTCTCAATAAAAAAAACTTCCTTTTATGGGGGTTTAGAAAGCCTTCAAAGCTTTTCTATTATAAAAATATACTGCTGCTGCAGTGAAACTACTAAAATATTACTCTGAATTTAAAAAAATTGTCTAAAAAACAGTAAATATTCTTTAAAACACCAAGTATCATAGTCACAGTTGTTATACCTTTAAATTTTCTGGTGGTTTAATGGGATTTTGAAAACAAATTTATATATTTTTGACCAACCAGGGCAGATTTTCCTGATCCATATTGTTACATTTTCCAGGAAATATTTTCTCTAAAGCTGTTTCTGCTGAGCACAACTGTGATTTTCACTTCAGTCAGATGTGTGATGGAGAAAAAAAAGCCCCAAAACCCAAAGCACCACAACTGCACCACAAAATTCCCCTCCAAAACCACCCAAACTTCCCTGAGCTGCTGCTCAGAGCACGGTGCATTCCCAGTCCTGAATTCTAAGCTGTCCCAAAGTTCTCAGCTTTTTAAAGCTGAGCTTAAGCCAGCAGAAATTGAGCATCCAAACTGCTGGAAAACTGGTTTTACCTCCTTGGTGCCATAATTATTCTGTGTCTGGGAATGCTGCAGTGACAGTTCAGACAAAACTCAGGATGTTCAAGGTGCTGCCTTCCCAAAGCTTTATCCCAAATATGCAGGGATGAAAAGAGGAAACAATAATTCATTAAGAACAAACATCTCCAGAAACAACTTCTCCTGCCCAAGGGATGGATGGGATTTTTGGGAAGGAATTTTTGGCTGTGAGGATGAGGAGGGGCTGGGATGGAATTCCCAGAGAAGCTGTGGCTGCCCCTGGATCCCTGGAAGTGTCCAAGACACCCTGGGACAGTGAAAAGTGTCCCTAAAGGCCCCTTCCAGCCCAAAAAAAGTGTTGTTTGCTCTTCATGAAGAGTTCTCAGGTTGCTGTCAGTAATTTTTCCATGCCAGAGGCTTTTTGCCATCCCTGTCTCTTCCACAGCAGAATTTTAGGATGGGATGTGGTGGCTGGATCCCAAAAGTGCCCCACAACTCCCAGTTCCTCCCCTGGGGCTGGATCCTGGCCCTGCTGGGATCACCCTCCACAGCTTTGGGAAACCAGAGCCAGGCCCAAAGGCAAAGGAGGAAGGTTCTGGAACACAGCAAATGGGAATGGCCTCTGTAGGATCTTGTTCCTAGACCTGCAGGAAAAGCCTCAGGAGTGGGTCAAACCTTCCCTTTATTAGACAACCTTGTTTCAAATCCCAATCCATATGTGCCAGAAAACATTGGATAAACTCAGGGTAGAGCTGTGCTGAGAGCATCAGCTGTTTTCCTGCTTTTAGAGAAAACAGGGCTCGTGGGCAGATTGAGAATTTTAACCTGCTCCTGGGCTCACCAGTCCTGAAACTTCCTTTAAACTCCTCTTTACTTAGGTACAATAGAAAATTAAATTGAGGAAGTATCTTAAACTTATCACAGGTCCCAAATTGCAGGAATTTATTCCTCGTGCTTTTCACCAAAGGAGCCACTTCCAGCTGAGAAGGGCTCTTCCCTTATTTCACAGCCTGGTTTGCCCCAGGGCTCAGGTGATTGTTGGAAATGTTTCCCCACATGAGGTGGTGCTGTAGGATTCCTAGGGGTGGTTCCCTGAGGAATTCTGTGGGAATTGGTGCTGGGATGTGTGTGCATGGTACAGAGCTGGGAATTGGTGCTGGATCTGCATCCCAGGTGGATTCACATGGGTGTGGAAGGCTCCACAGGCTGCAGAAGCTGGAATTGGGGTTGTAATTCCATTTAGAGCTGAGTGTGGAACCTTCCCAAAGGGCTTGCTGGGTATGGAAATGTGCAATCCCAGGATGGTTTGGGTTGGAAGGGACCTTCAATCCCATCCAATTCTGCCCCCTGCCATGGCAGGGACACCTCCCACTGTGCCAGGCTGCTCCAAGCCTGGCCTTGGGCACTGCCAGGGATCCAGGGGCAGCCACAGCTGCTCTGGGAATCCCATCCCAGGAATTCCTTCCCCATCTCCCATCCAGCCCTGCCCTGTGGCACTGGGAGCCATTCCCTGTGTCCTGTCCCTCCAGCCCTTGGAAAGTCTCTCCATCTTTCCTGCAGCTCCTTCAGGCCCTGCAAGGTCCCAGCTCAGTCACCCTGGAGCTTCTCCAGCACAGATCCAATGCTGGTTTGTTTATTCCAGGAATTCCTTCCCTCGTGTGGACGTTTGGTTCCTTGTTGGCATCACCCATGGCTGGGTGTTGACTCCATTTTGATTGTCTGAGCAGAGCCTCCATTTCCTTTTTGATTTCCCACCTTGCTGCCTGTCCTGAATCCCTGAGCCACGGGGACACAACTGAGGGAAGGAATTGCACAATTCCAGAGGTTCTGGTGGCAGCTTTGGCAGAAGCTGGGGGTTGCAGCTCTGAGGAGCTGCCCGAGCTCCTTTTTCCCCTTCATTGCTCAACAAATGTCTGCCTGCCCCGCCTTGGTTTCACTTTCACAATGTCGGGCTGCTTCAAAATTCACAAAGAGCAGCGAGGTTTGGGGCTTTTAAATTCGTAATTCAAAGAATGGATCAAATAATGAGCACTGGTAATTCATTAGGAAACACTTAAATGGAGTTATAGCAATTGGAAAAATCTGTTTGCTCTGTTAATCATTGTCAAGGAGAACAGGTACAACCTTTTCACTCTCTTTTATCAATTAGAGGAAGCCTTTAATTTCTTTTCTGGTATAATTTCTTTGATTTTTTTTTCTGGAAACCTATTATTTCTTAAATCTGGGCTGAACTACACAGATTTTTAAATATATTAACTTAATAAATAGACAAATATTAACTAATACTTAATATTCTTATTAAATTAATAATTTATAAATGGACTTGTTTTTACCCTCAATAAGAAAACAATTCAGGAACTCACATTAGTAAGCTACAGAGAAACCCCACAACTGCATCATCATCTTTCTTACAGGTGGTTAATTATATTTAGCCAAATAATAAAAATTGGGTTCAATTTTTTGCTTGTCCATAATTGCCATTTTCCCCTGTGAAATCCAAGGTGGGATTGTGATTTCCAGCAGTGACTGTGAGGGCTGTAAAGGCAGTGCAGAAACCTCTGAGTCCTGATCAGCATTGAGTTAAATCTTTCCTGTGATTGTTTTCTCGTGGATGTAAACAGAGGAAATGCTTTAATGCAAGAAGGAGAAATCCTTCTGACAAGCCCAGAATAACTGAGGAGGTTGCACAGTTTCCTCCCCCAGGAACTGACAGGCAGTTTTTGGGGGAGACAACCCACACTTTTGTGACAAAGGGAGCAAATTGGGGTTTTATACAATCCAGCAGCAGTTCTTCACAAACTTTTTGAGATGTGCAAGAAATAGAAAAGAGAGTTGGGTTGGGGTTTTTTTGTCTTGTCAGACCTGCTGCAGTAACACAAACTGTCCTTGTCGCTGGCTCTGGTTAATCCTTTCTGAATCTTATTTTTGAAAATTCAAATTATTTTTAATCCCACCTAAATCACTAAAAATGAATGCGGTTCCATAAAGGGAACTGACACAAAGGAACCCTCATACCTCAAGAATCCTTTTCTTTCTCCACCAAGGAAGCCTCAATTACATGAATTACAATTCCAGTTCATCCATCAGCCAGGATTTGATGGACTTTCTGTTTCTAAAGGGACCTTTCAGGGACTTCAATCCTGATTAAACTCTCTTGCCAAGGGCCTGCTTCATTCTATTCTCTTTTTTTTTTTAGGTTGGGGAAACACATTTTGAATCTTTAGAGAATGCAGGAATGGTCAGACCTGAAGGGTGGAGGAAAATGAGAAATGGAGAGGAAATTTCCCTTCATTCTGATCTTTGTTATCCCAAATAAATGTGAAGGTTGGAGGTGATCTTTGAGATCTTTTTCCAACCTTAATGGTTCTATGATACTCCAGTTGGAATAATTTTGATTGCTGCCTTCTTCTGTTCTTTTTCTATAAGAAAAAAGAACATCTCATCTGATGGATGAGAATTCCATAGATTTTTTGCAGAATACTTTCCCCATCCCAGAAAAGAAAAGAAAAAAGGAAAGGAAAGGGGAAAGGAGAAAGGAAAGGGGAAAGGAGAAAGGAAAGGGGAAAGGAGAAAGGAAAGGGGAAAGGAGAAAGGAAAGGGGAAAGGAGAGGATCACCTTGTTGCAATTTACCACACGAAAAGAACAACATGCACCCGTCAGGTTGAAGAGAGAAACAAAAGAAGGGCAGTTCATGATGATTTGGGATTCGATCAAGGACTGGGAGATGAGAGGAACACCTCTCTGACCCCAGTGGTCAATTCAGCAGTCCCTCACAGAGAGAGATGCAAAAATAACTTACTTTTGTTTATGTTACATTCCTGAGAGACTCCACTAGAAATCTATCAACAAGATTATCAGAAAGTTTTAAAAAAAAAATCCCAGCATCACCTCACTTGTTCTGTTTCCCAAGGGCGAGGTGGAGCAGATCGCCATGATGAAGCCCAAGGGGCAGACGGAGCACGACGAGGGGATGTTGGAATATCTGGAGGATCTGATCGGCTCGGCGCGGCTCAAGGAGCCCATCCACACCCTGTGCCGGCGGGTGGAGCTGCTCAACGAGCGCCGCGGGGAGACGGTGAGGAGCCTGGCCCTGCTGGGGGGAATCCCCGCACAAAACACACAATTCCTGCTGCCCCGCCGCCTTTTGGCACCTTTTAGTGGGTGCTAAAAGGGCTAAAAAAAGCTCTAAAGTCAAGGGTCGTTTTCCTTGATGTGGCCGAGGTAAATCCTGTGGCAGATTTGTTTTAAACAACACCTGTAGTTGTAGGAATTAAACTTAAAATGGCCACTGAGAGAGCTGAGGTAAAGGAAATCATTGTAAAATTGCTTTGCAGAGATAATTCATATGGCAGACTTGTTTTAAACAGCACCTGTAGTTGTAGGAATTATATTAAAAATAGCCAATCAGAAGGCTGAGATAAAGGAAATCACCATAAAATTTCCTTGCAGAGGTAATTCCTATGGCAGACTTGTTTTAAACAGCACCTGTAGTTGTAGGAACTGTATTAAAAATAGCCAGTCAGGAGGTTGAGGTAAAGGGAGTCACCATAAAATTGCCTTGCAGAGATAATTCCTATGGCACACTTGTTTTAAAGGTAAAACAACACCTGTAGTTGTAGGAATTGTATTAAAAATGGTCACTCAGAAGGTTGAGATAAAGGAAATCACCATAAAATTTCCTTTCAGAGATAATTCATATGGCAGACTTGTTTTAAACAACACCTGTAGTTGTAGGAATTAAGTTAAAAATGCCCAAACAGAAGGCTGAGATAAAGGAAATTGTCATAAAACCACCTTGCAGAAGTAAATCCTGTGGCAGACTTGTGTTAAAGGTAAAAACAACACCTGGAGTTGTAGGAATTATATTAAAAATAGCCAGTCAGAAGGCTGAGATAAAGGAAATCACCATAAAATTTCCTTGCAGAGGTAATTCCTATGGCAGACTTGTTTTAAAGGTAAAACAACACCTGGAGTTGTAGGAAATACATTAAAAATAGCCAGTCAGAAAGCTGAGATAAAGGAAATCACCATAAAATTCCTTGCAGAGGTAATTCCTGATACCATTTTCCAGAGGATTCATGTCCTACAAAGGGTTTGGAATCTTCTCCTCATGGTTTTCTCCTGTAGTGCTGGCCCTGCCTCAGCTCTGCCCCTCTGTTTCCTCCAGTTAAATCGAGTTAAAATCGTGGAGAAAGAAAAGGATGCCTTGGAAGAGGACAAGAATAAAGCCATCGAGTTCCTTTGCTTGGAAAACCAAATATTTAAGGAAAAGAATCAGCTCTGTCAATATTACATGTAAGTAATTTTGAAGATTTGGGTTGGCTTTAATGTGGTGGGGCTGCTGTTCAGCTTTGCTTCAGTATCTCTAATTAGAAATATTTTCCCTTTCTAACTCCAAATTATTGTTATTCTTTGATGCTTTACATAATCCTGTTGTCACTCTGAGAATTGGAACTGGAGATTCATTGTGAAGGTGGAGAAAAGTGAGGATTTATTGTTGTTTTCTTTTCCTAGCCATGACCTAAAGAAACGAATAAATGACCTGGAAATGCAGAAAGAGAAAATTAATGAAGAAACTAAAAGTATTAATGAGAAAAGCAGTAAACTTGCAGAGGAAACAAAAACCAAGAACAAAGCTTTGAAAGAACTTGAGAAGTGAGTACTTTAGGGATGTGTAGTAGATTGTTTTCCATGTTTCCCACCAAAAAATTAAATTACCTGATGAGCAGAGTCACTTCTGGTATATCTAAATACACAAAGAAGATTTAAATTAATGCACAAAAATAAATTAAAGAAAATTCACATTGGTTTGATTTGGTTCTGGGTAGAAAATGTCTGATCTTTTTAAAAGAATTTAAATATTTCTTTATTTTCACTGTACAAAAAAAAAATCAAATAATGTTTTTTAGATTTACAACCCTCATGCTTAGGGACATGGATTTGGGAATTTTTCCCTGGTTTCCTCATGAGTCATTTATGCATAAAGTGTGTTTCTTAAAATTGCTTTGCCTGGGTGCTGATTCCCAGTCCAGCTGCAGTATTGACCTGCTCATCCTCAGGGAATTACTGGGGAGAGATGGGAATTCTCAATTCTGTCAAGAAAAAAAAGCAATTTTCTGAAAATATGTTTAGTATTGCTTGGGTAGTTGATCTTTTTCTGATGGAACATTTTCCCAGGGAAAATATTTGGAATATAGTGAATATTGGATGTTGTTTCTCAGAAAACCTGAGTAATATTGGTTTAAATTCTTCATGTTGTCTGATTAAACCAAGCTTAATAAACCTCATTTTTCTACTGTATGAAATCATTCTTTTTTTCTTTTTTTTTTTCCTTCAGGAAATACAACAAAATCACGAAGTTCATAGAGGAAAATAAAGAAAAATTCACTCAGTTGGATTTGCAGGATGTGAAAGTGAGGGAGAACCTCAAACATGCCAAGAGCAAGGCTAAAAAACTGGAGAAGCAGCTTCAAAAGGAGAAGGAGAAGGTAGGGGGATTAATCAGCTGGATTGGCTTGGAAAAGTGCAATTAATTGTGGGAGAAAATGGGAAGGGCACAAAGAAAGTGGGAAAATGGGGTTTAAATTGCTTTAATCAGATATTTCAAGTCATTGAGTCACTTGAAGTCAGAGGTTTTGTTTGCTGCTCACTCAGTGCAGTGATGACTCCCTGAATGGAGTTAATTGGTGGATCTGGGTCACCCACACTTGGCTCATGGAGAGCTGTTGGGATCCTTTGGCTGGAGGAGGGATTCAGGAATTGCTGTCCCAGTGGGAGAGGAGGCTCAAAGTCCTTTCCTGGTGCAGGTGGAGGAGCTGAGGAACGTCCCCTCCACCAGCACCAAAACCATCGAGGACGCCACGGCCAGGAGGGAGCTGCTGGCAAAGGACAAGGACAGGGAGGAGGCCAAGCTCAGGCAGGTCCTGGCCACCCTGCAGGAGGAGACCAAGGGAATTCAGAAGGAAAAAGAGGTTTGGACTTGACTCTTCTCAAAGAAACCAGCAGCAGTAACCAACCACTTGTAAAATGCCATTTATTGACAATTCCACTGTTCTTTGGGGTAGTTCAGAGGAGCCTCGGTGGGAAATTAATCTGAAATTAATAATTACAGCTGAAGCCTTGGCTACTTTTTGAGTGCTTAAGCATCATCAAGTAGCTCATTTATAGATTTAATGTAAATAATACACTCTGATTTTCTGCCACTAAAACATTTAAGCCAATGGTGTTATTTAAATAAATAAAGATATTTTGGAATGGTCTGTTCCCAGCCTTTCCCATGCTGATTGTGAATTAATGGACAGCTATTTAACATTTGGTTATTGGTGGTGGTGAGGTTCAGTTCCTGGAGGCTGAAAATTTATCCTGTAAATTTGTAGGGTGATTTTCTGTCCTTCAAAAATGTGGATTCTCCATGGATTTGAGCAGTAATTTAGCTCAGTGTGTAGGGCTCCTCCCACCTTTCAGAAAACAATACAATGTATGGAAATATGCCCTGTGATAACTCCCTGAAGTTCTTTCTAATTAGAAAAAGCCTTGTTAAATCATTAATGTTAATTAACAAAGAAATGCTGCTTCTCCCAGAGAAGAGAAGTGTTTCCTGCTGCCAGGGCTGGAAAAGCACACCCCATCCCTGTTCCTTTGCCCAGCTGAGGGGCTGAGCTGTCCCTGGGTGTCTCTGCAGGGCAAGGAGCAGGAGCTGATGGAGTTCAGCAAGGAGGTGACCGAGGCCTGCTCCAGGATGGAGATTGCACAGTCAGAGCTGGAGCTCTACCTGAGCAGGTACAACTCTGCTGTGGCTCGGCTCAGCCAGGCCCAGGAGGCCCTGGGGAGCACCTCCAGCACCCTGAAGGAGAGGAAAGCTGCCATCAGAGACATTGCTGGGAAACTGCCCCAGGCTGAGCAGCAGCTCAGGGAGGTGAGACTTGACTTTCCCATCTCATTCTGAGTCACACACAGACCAAAGGCTCACTCTTCTCTTTGGCATTAATTGTGGTGAAAATAAACCATGACCCATCTCCTCTAAAACAACGTTGAAAAGCTTTTTTCTAATACTCTCTTTGCTGGTGGAGCAAATACTGGATTTCAAACTTGTTTTGTTAAGCCAACGTTGACTTAAATCCTACATATCCCTGCAAGGAAATGGATTTAATCTCACACTGAGACGTGGCTGCAATCCTGAGCCTTCTCCAGGGTGCTGAGGCCCTGGAACAGATTCCCAGAGCAGCTGTGGCTGCCCCTGGATCCCTGGGAGTGCCCAAGGCCAGGCTGGACAGGGCTTGGAGATGTCCCTGCCCATGGCTGAGGTGACATTGGGGGAGCTTTAATGTCCCTTCCAACCCAAACCATTCTTCAAATTCCATTTCTTGCTCCTCAATCATTCCCAAAGAACAAAACCATGCGTTGAAGACTCCCTGAATCCAGCAGATTTTGGGAGGCTGAGCCAATATCTTTGAACCCCCCCAGAAAGAGAAAGCTCTGGAGAAGCTGGGAAGGGAAGAATCCGGGGCCAAGGATCTGGTGAGGAACCTGCGCCGAAAAGTGGAAGAAGCCAAAAGTTCTCTGGCACAAAGTCGCAGCCGAGGAAAAGTGCTGGAGGCTCTGCTCCAGCAGAAGAAATGTGGGAATATTCCTGGGCTCTATGGGAGGCTGGTAAGTTTTAGAAGGCTGTTACAATTTTAGTGTTGAACTTTGGAGGAGCTGAGTGGTGTTCCTGTGAGAAAGTGTGGGATTCTTCACTTCCCCGGTGTTAGGAATTTGGAGAGGGATTCTTCACTTCCCTGGCATTAGGGAATTTGGAGAGGGATACCTCACTTCCCTGGTGTTAGGGAATTTGGAGAGGGATACCTCACTTCCCTGGCATTGGGGAATTTGGAGAGGGATTCTTCACTTCCCTGGCATTAGGGAATTTGGAGAGGGATACCTCACTTCCCTGGCATTAGGGAATTTGGAGAGCAGAGCTGTAAATCCTGTGGGGTTCCTGTAAAATCAAATATTTTTCAGTTCTTTCCAAGCAACGTTGGTTTAAAGTTCTGAAAATCCAGAGCTGAGTTTTCCATCCCTTTTGCACATCAGTGTAATTGTAAAAGTGCTGGTTCTGTATTCTGCAGTTTTTTTGTCTGAGGAGAATTATCTCTGCTTCAGAAAAATCAGTTTATTCAGATTTTAAAATACATATTCCTGGATTTACTGGGACAGAGCTCAAAGAGCAGCTCAGGTGCCAACTCATCAGTGTTTGCCCCTCATCCCTCAATCCTCAGGGAGACCTGGGAGCCATCGATGACAAGTATGACGTGGCCATTTCCTCATCCTGTGGAGCCTTGGATCACATTGTTGTGGACACCATTGACACTGCCCAGGCCTGTGTGAACTTCCTGAAGGCTGGAGGCATTGGAGTTGCCACCTTTATAGCCCTGGACAAGGTAGGAAAACAAATCATTTTACTGTTAACTGCAGTCTAATTACGTTAGTTTTAAAGCCTTTAACATCCCACAGAATAACAGCACGACCTCAACATTTATCCCCAAGATTCATTCCTTGCTTTCCTTTGTGGCTGTAGATGTCTGTGTGGGAAAAGAAGATGCAGAAAATCCCAACTCCTGAGAACACCCCACGGCTCTTTGACCTGGTGAAGGTGGAGGACCCCAAGGTTCGCCTGGCCTTCTACTTTGCCCTCAGGGACACTCTGGTGGCCAAAAACCTGGAAGAAGCCACCAGAATAGCATTCCAAAAGGAGAAGAGGTGGAGGGTGGTAACCCTGCAAGGACAGATCATCGAGATGTCAGGTACTGCAGCTCCATTGGATGCACTTTGTGGGTGATACCAAAGCCCAAGGGGTTTTTTGACTTTTTTTCATCCTTTTTTCTGTAGGAACTATGACTGGTGGGGGAGGAAAGGTCATGAAGGGCAGAATGGGCTCCTCAGTTGTGATGGATATCTCAGAAGAAGAGGTGAGTACATCATGGAAATGGAATTCCAGCAGAATTCCTTCCTTTGGGCAGTTCTGACACACGTGTGCCTTTCAAAGCAGCATGAGCAGGAGCAGCCTGGGATGGAAAATAATTAATTACAAAGGGTTACAAAGCCAAATTCCCAATGTTAGCAGAATGCTTGGAAGTGCATCAAGGATAAAAGGGTTGTCCCAGGCAGGGGCTGCCCAGGGGGGTTTGGAGTCCCCATCTCTGGAGGTGACACTCAGTGCTCTGGGCTGGGGACAAGGTGGTGACCAGGCACAGGCCTCAGTGGTCCTGGAGGGCTTTTCCAGCCTCAGGGATTGTGGGATTCTGTGTTTGTTCACAGCCCAGCCCATTACTGAATTCACAGTGCTCCCTTTGATAGCTTGGACACCTTTATGGCAGAGCAGGATACAGTTTGGTTTTCCTTCTGAATTCCATTCAGGTTTTAATCTGGAACTGCTCCTTTGTCCCTGCTCTTTGGCAGAGCTGATGTTCCCAGCACTCAGACTCCCCAAGCTGAAGTTTTTACTCCACTTTCTCCTGTGTTTTAAGAGCTGTTGAGCACAGGGATGAGCCCTGGCTTGGTTCTGTCATGGTGACACCAATAAATAATGCTGTCATCCTGTGTAGATCAGCAAAATGGAATCCCAGCTGCAGAGGGATTCCAAGAGAGCCGTGCAGTGTGAGGAGGAGAAATCCCAGCTTGAGGAAGCCATAAGGAAACTGCAGCAGGACATTCGGGAAATGAGGAACACCTCAGAGAAATACACAGCCAGTATCCAGGTGAGGATTCCTGAGCACTCCCAGCTCAGCCCCACACAGGCCTGCCTGGTGTCAAGGACTTTCCAAGGACAAGATTCCAGCCCAGTTTTGTGTTCTCTGCAGGGTTTTTCTGAACAAGAAACTGATCTCAAAAACCAAATCAAAGAACTCGAAGCCAACGTGGCTGCTGCTGCTCCAGACAAAACCAAACAGAAGGAGATGGAAAAAGTCCTTGATGGTTATAAAAAAGGTACATTTTGTGGAGAGGGGGTTAGAGATAAAAGTTGTAGTAACCTCTTTAGGCAATAGAGGAAGGAATGGGTTTGGGTTTGTGCTTCAGTTCCCTGTCTTGGTTTGGGACCTCATTTTTTAAGGTGTTTCTAGAGATTAGAGAGTAAAACCCCTTTTCTGTGTAATTGCTCAAGTTCATGTTTCAGTCAAGCTAAAGTAAACATGAATTTCAGTATTTTATTTCTGTGCTTAGATTTTTGTGGCTGTATCACACATTCATAGGGAAACTTAGTTTAATTAGAATTGTTAATGAGGAGGTAATGATATGAAAATCAAGTGAAGGTTTTTGCCAGGCTCTAACCAGGCTCTGCTGTGAGTTAAGATAAATCCCTGTATTCTTTGTGGGAACACATCCCTTTTGTGCAGTGATGCTGTTCAGCAGGGGCAGGAGCTACACAGTTACACCACCTCCTGGGAAATGCTGGTGGCCAGTTCTTAAAATTTAACTTTAGAGCATCTTCCCATTAATTCAATGCAAAGAATGAGCTTGGAGTAACTTCTGATGCCCCACCTCATGTATTTAAGCACTCTGTACATTAACTAATCCACGTGGAGTTGTTTTTGTGGCAGGAGAGCTTTGGTAGAGCAGTGGCAGAAAGAAGTGGCAGGATTTTGATGTTTGTCTCAGTTAAGTCATAACTGTTGGTCACAGTTAAACTTGTCACAGCACAGGGAATCTGTGCACTTCTCAGTGGAGGAACAGAGCAGAGGTTCCATGTGAAATCCCTTCCATGACTCCATCCCTTCAGTGCTGATGTCCCTGAGCAGCCCCAGGGCTGGCAGTGCTTTTAATTCTATTTTCCATGCCCAGATTATGAACGTGTGGCTGAGAAGGCCAGGAAGATGGAGGAGGAGGTGAAACGGCTGCACCAGCTCATCATGGACACCAACAACAAGAAACTGAAGGCTCAGCAGGACAAAATTGATCAGCTTGACAAGGAAATGGATGAATGTTCCTCAGCCATCACCAAGGCCCAGGTGGCAGCCAAGACTGCAGAGAGGTACAGACAGCACAGGGAGCTCCAGGCTGGAGCTGCACTCAGTGTCTGTGCTAAATGGGGCTCAGGGAGGGAAAGGAAGTCAAATTTTGTACTTTCTAATAGTTTAAAAGTCACGTGTTATCAGCATTTCTCCAGCATTTGCCTGAATTACTTCTCTAATATTGCCTAAACTGTAATATTCAGGATAAAGTCCAAAACAGCACTTGATTGGATGTGCTGGAACAGTTCAAACCTGAAGGGACTGATTTCATTAGGAGGTCTGTCAGGAAATAAAATGAGATCTATTTTTTATGGGAGCTCACCAATCCATAGAGATCCCAACCTCTGAAAAGAAGAAATGAAACCATTTAGTGAGGTCTGGCTGCTGAGGAAGACAACTTTATTTCCCTTGGATCCCTCTGGAGTGTGGGAGCTGGTGCCTAAAGCAGCATTTCCTCCTTGTTGTCAGTGAGGTTGTTCTCCTGGGTTATTTCTGTGCTCTTTGCCTGGTGTGAGGTGCACAGAGCTCCCTCCCTGTCCCTGGGCAGGAACCTGAAGAAGTCTGAGGAGGCTCTGAGGCGCACGGAGAAGGAGATGGAAGAGAACGAGAAGGAGATGAAGAAGCTGACAGCAGAGCTGACAACTCTGGAGGACAAAGCCACCGAGGTGATGAACGAGTGCAGGCAGGCTGAGGTGAGTCCTGGCACCCCTCTGGGCTCCAGGGAAATCAGGGAGAGGAGTTCCATCCTCCCTGGATCCCACTGACATCCCATTCTCTCTGAAGAGCAGCCGGGCCGTGGCAATGGTGTGGGTTTATTTTTTATACTCACCTGGAAATTTATCCTGAGCCAGTTTAGGAAAGAACTTACACCAGGTCTCCCCACAGAAATTGCTGGGTTTAAAAGTTGCTTGAACATAATTTTTTTCCACTTATGTGGGATTTTAGTTTCCCATCTAGATTTCTGTGAGAGAGGGAAAACCAGGACGGCTGAAATGCTTTCAAATAAATCTAAGGTTTCATGGGGAAAGATTTCATGTCTTTCTCTAATTAGCTAAAAATGAGTGTAGGACCTGTTTGATCCAGATCTGGAATGAAAATACAAAGTGCAGCATTTTCTCAGTCATTTCAGAATTCAGGCATCAGTTATAAATCCAAGAATATTTATTTGTTACCATCAATAGCTGTAAGTAAATTAAATGAAAACAACTTTTCACCCAAACAAGGGGCAACATTTTTGTAGGTGATTGATTAATGCCTTTCTTGGGGGGCATTTGCCATTTTTTTATTCAGGAAGCTTTGCCAGCAGTGCAGGAGGAGCAGAAGAATTTACTCCAGGAGGTGAAAACTATCCGGGATGCTGAACATGCCCTTCAGAGTGAAGCTCTGAGCATCAAGCTGAAAATTGAACAAATTGACAGCCACATTTCCACCCACCAGGGAAAGATTAAATACTGGCAGAAAGAGGTAGGAAATGTTTTAGTCCCTAAAATTTAAATCAGGGGATTGTGGAACGGTTTGGCTTGGGAGGGACCTTGAAGCTCATCCAGACCCACCCTCAGGAACACCTTCCCCTATCCCAGGGATCCAGGGGCAGCCTGGAATCTCTCAGAATGAACTCATCCCCTTAGAAAACAGAGGATTTGGGAGAAAATTCCCCTTCAGATCACAGCTTACTGCTGTAAATACAGGAACAGGATCATAGGATAAAGGGATATTTATTCTCATTTTCACATCCTATTTTCAAGGGACTTGTGGGAAGAACCTTGGAGCGTTTGGAGATTAGAAGCTTCCCTGTCCTAACCCAACAAAACCTCATTTTAGAAACGGAACCTAAAGTGCTCCACGTGTTATTTAGAGCTCTCCAGCCCCCTTGTGCTTTGCATTGCAGATCTCCACGTTCTCCCTGCACCCCATCGAGGGCCAGGCCCCCGAGGAGCTGCGGGCTCTGAGCGAGGAGGAGCTGGAGGCGCTGCAGGAGCCCGATGTGATCAGCAAGAGAATCGCCCTGCTGGAGGCACAGCGCCACCAGCTCCGCCCCAACCTGGCTGCTATTGCTGACTACAGGAACAAGGTAAAGCTGCTGGGCTGCTGCTGCCAGCCCTGGGGTCAGGCCGGCCCTGGGGGAACAGCCCCGGCCCTGGGGCATTCCAGTAAAACAAAGCGTGTTCCCTCTTCCTCCTCCTTCCTTTTGGAAGCCTGGAATTTGCCTGTTCCTGTTGTTTCCAACTCTTAGGAAGTTGTTTCTAGGAACTTTCATACTGTCATTGTCAGCTGGCAAGAAGTTCCTGGGTGATCTTGAAGTTTTTTCCAACCTAAATAATTCCATGATTTGTGGGTTGGTTATCTTCTTTTCTCTTAGAGCCAGGATGAAATGCTTGAGTGTTCATGTTCAGACTCAGATGTTTATTAATTCTTATCTATATCTATCTATAGTTGTATCTATATTCTTATTCTCCTGGGAATGTTTATTTAATAGAGTCAAGTCTTCACAGCCAAGACAGACACAAAACACCAGGATTTTTCCCTCCTCACATCAGTAATACTGAGCCATTCAACAGATGGAATATTTTTTATTTTGACACAGGTTTGGTTTTTGGTTTTCCCTCAGCACAGCAGAGATGGAAAAAAAGAGACAGTTTGGGGGTTTTGTTTCAGGGCTGTTAGCCAAGCTGGGGAAAAGGAATGTTCAAATGGTAAGAAAAGTTGTTTAAACTCTAAAGTAAGGAGGCAGCTGCTCTAAGTGCCCTTGGGTTTGGTTGTTTTCCCTGCAGGAAGAGCTGTACCTGAAGCACGTGGGAGAACTGGACAACATCACCAGCGAGAGGGACAAATTCAGAGAGGCCTTTGAAGAGCTCAGGAAACAGAGGCTGAATGAATTCATGGCAGGGTTTAATGTCATCACCAACAAGCTGAAGGAGAACTACCAGATGCTCACGCTGGGAGGGGATGCTGAGCTGGAGCTTGTGGACAGTCTGGATCCCTTCTCAGAGGGAATCATGTTCAGGTTTTCAAAACACTTTATATTCTACTCAGTTTTAATCATCATAGTCCTTTTTTCAACCTGGATCATCAGTGAACCAAGACAGGCTCAATGTGGGCAAACAGTGACAGAAACCACAACTTTTCAGCTCTCAGATTAATTTCCTTCTCCTGGAGAAATCAGGAATTAAAGCAGTTGGAAAACTTTGAACTCATTTCCCAGCATTTCTTAATTCCCAGGTCACTGTTCTGCCTAGAGAATGATGGCAGTGCTCTGTCAGAACTGCTCCCAGGAGAAATTCCTGGAGTTCAGCTGGGAAGGGCAGTGCACAGGGGGATGAGGGGCTGCAGGAACAGCCCCGTGGTACCCTGAGCTGAGCAACGATCACAACTCCTGACTGACCCAACTCTTGCTCTCTTCCAGTGTCCGACCTCCCAAGAAAAGCTGGAAGAAAATCTTCAATCTGTCAGGAGGAGAGAAGACCCTGAGTTCCCTGGCCCTGGTGTTTGCCCTCCACCACTACAAACCCACCCCTCTGTACTTCATGGACGAGATCGACGCCGCCCTCGACTTCAAAAACGTCTCCATCGTGGCCTTTTACATCTATGTAAGTTCCCCCTGGCCTCAGTTTTACATCCATGTAAAAGTTCCCCCTGCCCTCAATTTTACATCTGTGCAAGTTACCCATGGCCTCAGTTTTACATCCATGTAAAAGTTCCCCCTGCCCTCAATTTTACATCTGTGCAAGTTACTCATGGCCTCAGTTTTACATCCATGTAAGTTCCTCCCCGTCTCAATTTTACATTTATTTAAGTTCCTCCTGGCCTCAATCTTACATTTATTTAACCTCCTCCTGGCCTCAGTTTTACATCCATTTAAGTTCCTCCTGGCCTCAATTTTACATTTATTTAAGCTCACTCTCTGGGGCTAGTCCCTCCTCCCCAGAAAGGACAAAGTCTCACACAATTACAGGCAGATTGAAGCTCTGGGATGCTGCAGTTTTACACACAAACTCCTCCCAAACCATTGTGTCAGAATACACAACCTCAGCTGTTACTGATGTCTCCACAGATCCAAACTCCTCATTTCCCAAGGTTCCTTAGATTTATACTCCCATGTCATTCCCATCAGTGGCTTTGATCTATATATCTTAATTAGTAGTAATTAATTTTTTCATGCCTTTAAAACTTCTGCCCTCACCGTATTTAATCAAAGCAAACCACTTAAACAGCTCCAGTTCAGGTTAATTAAACTTGAATAAAACTGAATATTCGGGGTTATTATTAACTGCAGTTTTGGAAACAGGAGGCAAAGATGAGGAGCAGCAGCAATTTCAGATTGGGGAAGCACTTGGAAGTTCCCTGCCTGCAGCTGCAGTTCTAATCTTGGCTTTGTGTGGCACACCAGGACAGAGGGGATTTGGGAACACCAGGCACTAACACAAATCACTTCTGTTTCAGGAACAAACCAAAAACGCCCAGTTCATCATCATCTCCCTGCGCAACAACATGTTTGAGATTGCAGACAGATTAATTGGGATTTATAAAACCCAGAACACCACCAAAAGTGTGGCCACCAACCCCAAAATCCTGGCTGTGAAAGGACTGGAGGAACTTGGCCTCCCTGCGTGCAGTGTAGCTGAAAAATAGGCAGGAAGCAACTTCCTTCCGTGGCTGCTGTTTATTTTTGTCTGATCTCATTTTGTATCGTAAACTTTGTTTTGTAAATTTTGAATAAATTTTGTAAATATAAACCCAGCCTCAATAAATCCCACTTTTTGAATGTCATGGAAAAATTGAGGAAAGGGAGATGTAAACTGATGAAAAAGAGAGTTGCATTGGGTTTACCAGGGGCAGCACCAAAGACACAGACACCAATTTAAGGAATCAGTGTAATTTACTGTAATGCAAAACTGCCAAGAATTACAGCAGAAGCTCAGCAAAGCACCTGATCTTTGGCAAAGAATTCCAGGAGGATGTTAAGGACTGAATTCCAAAGCTGTGCAGCAAGGCAAAACTCACCTCTCCTCACCTTAAGTGGATCACAACTTTAGTTCAGAGGAGAGCCATGCAATACAGAAAAGGAAGGATTATGGAAACAGAACAAATGTAGAGCTTTAACAGTCCAGCTTTTAAGTAGAAATTGGAAATAATGCTGGATTGCTGCAGGAGGTGTTTTCAATCTAATGGAAGTAGTCAGGAAAAATCTTCCTGCACAACTGCAGAGGGAGGACAGAAGTGAAGCACAGCTCTTGCACTCTGTCCTGCAGCTGGGTGCAGAAATCTGGACAAATCCACTGCAGGAATTTCCAGAGCTGCACCAGAGGAGCTGGGATGGCACCAGCCAAGAGATCCTTGAGGCACAACCCCAGGAGTGCCATCAGGATCAGGGGAAGAATGTGTAGGTCAGAAAGAGCAGCCCAGATTTCAGTAACAACACTCCAGAGTGCAGCTGACAGTTGCTCTTCAAAGCCTTGGCTCTTGGGAAGCAGGCGTAGCTTTGGAGTGTAGATCCTGTGCACCAGCCCGAGCTCAGTTCTAGACCACGTGTCCTGCAGCACCTTCTCCATCCTCGGATGAATCTCCACACCTTCAGCCTCGGGGAGCTGCTTCTGTCTGAGAGCCTGGAGCCTCAGCTGCAGCCCGTCCAGCTTCTGCAGGAAAAGCAGCGGGGACTCCTCCTCCTGCACAGCTGAATACAGCTCCTTTAACTCACTCTCTTCTAACTTCACTTTCTCCACCTCCTCGATGAGGGGATCGTATTTCTCCGAGATGCTGCTGTCCAGTTCATCCAGTGCACGCAGCAGAGCTTCCTTCTGCCGCTCCAAGGCATCCCCGACTTCCCTAAAATACCTCAGCACCGCCTCCCTGTCGCTCTGCACGGCGTCCTGGCAGCGAGCCTTCTCCTGCCGCAGCCTCTCCGAGCACAGCCCGGCGCGGGATTGCTCCCCCAGCTCCTGCAGCAGCCGGCCCGAAGCCTCCCTGCCTTTCCTGCAGGCGCTCCGCAGGTCATCGATGGCGTGCCCGCGGTGTTTGCCGATGGTCAGGCACTGGCCGCACACCAGCCGCCGGTCCTGCAGGCAGTAAACGTTCAGCGGCTGCCGGGGGTGTGCCCTGCACATCCCCGCCTCGGCCTCACCCCCGGCCGCCTCCTCCTGCTCCTCCTCCTCCTCCTCCTGCTGCTGCTGCCGGCATTTCTCGATGACGGCTTTGAGGGCGAAGTTGACGGGCAGCGCCTCGGCGGGCACGGCCAGCGGGGCCCGGCAGGTCGGGCAGCGCCGCCCGGCCTCGGGGGAGCGCAGGAGGCCCTGCAGGCACGGCCGGCAGAAGGTGTGAGAGCACGGCAGCACCCGCGGGTCCGAGAAGATGTCACAGCAGATGGCACAGGTCAGCTCCTCCTCCAGCCGCTCCATGGCCTGCGGGGACACACAAACACACAAACAAATCGCTCATCTCTGCTCCGAACAACCGTCACTGCTCTGCTCCAGACAATCCTCACTGCTCCAAACAATCCTCACTGATCTCTGCTCCAAACCCTCACCCATCTCTGCTGCAAACAATCCTCACTGCTCCAAACAATCCTCACTGATCTCTGCTCCAAACAACCCTCCTCACTCATCTCTGCTCCCAGAGCCTCAGCAAAGCACCTGATCTTTGGCAAAGAATTCCAGGAGGATGTTAAGGACTGAATTCCAAAGTTGTGGAGCAAGGCAAAACTCTCCTCACCTTAAGTAGATCAGAACTTTAGTTCAGAGGAGAGCCATGCAATACAGAAAAGGAAGGATTATGGAAATAGGACAAGTGTAGAGCTTTAACAGTCCAGCTTTTAAGTAGAAATTGGAAATAATGCTGGACTGCTGCAGGAGGTGTTTTCAATCTAATGGAAGTAGTCAGAAAAATCCTCCTGCACAACTGCAGAGGGAGGGCAGAAGTGAAGCACAGCTCTTGCACTCTGTCCTGCAGCTGGGTGCAGAAATCTGGACAAACCAGCATTTCCTCACCAGGAATTCCCCACCTCCAATTGGGGAGGAAAAAAAAACCCAATGGAAGTGAGCAATGGTTCAAGGAGCTCAGCAAATTCCAAGCTGCACTCAGAGCATTCACCCAACCATATCCATATCATCCATATCCAACCCTTAAAAATCCAGGAAAAGCAGTAATCTGCCACCAGCTACTGGATACAGAAAGAAACAGTTACACAGTGGTAAAAGCCAGAAGTAGATTTTCTAAATAACCTCAGAGCTATGGAAATTTTCTCCCACCAGGAGTAACATTTTCAACGTGAACAGAAGTACAGAATTTTTTTTCTCTCCCCCATTCATTTCACATGTTACTTTTGTAACATAAAATAGTCACAAGTGCATTAAACAGGCACATTTAGAAGCTCTCTCAAGGCTCTGGGACAGAAAGTCCAACTCAGCAGCCCTCAAAGACAACACCACACCAGGAATTACTCCTGGGCTACTTTAAGCACAAAACTAAAAAAATCAACTTTCACTTCCCATTTTCTGCAACGTTGCTGTGTTCTATTTCCCAGCTGAGTGAAATCAGAGAGCAAAATCCCAAGTAACAGTAACACTAAAGCCTGTTTTCCTAATAAATTATAATAATCCTGGTTTTCTTTCTGCTAAAAAAGGGGGGAATTGGTACCAAATTTCCTTCTCTTTGTGCCACACTTTCCTGCCCCCTTCCTCAGTTCCAGTCAGCTCTGTGGACTTTGCTGCACTGCAGAAAGGAATTATCAGAGCATTTAGGATCAAACCCCATCAATTTAGGGTCCAGCCTGAGATCTGAGCTGGGCTCAGGCTGAGGGAAGGCAGGAGCTGAGCAGATCCTGTTCTTGGGGAGTTAAATCAGCTCTGAGCACAGCAGCCTGTGCTGCTGGCACAGAAATAAGCCTGGCTTATCTCACTGACTTAGCCAGGCTGGGGTTGGGCAGGGAGGGCAGCCTGGGCTGAAACTGAGGTGAAATGAGGCCAAAGGATCCACTGTGGTGTTTTATTTATGGCAGCAGGAGTTCCAGATTTGAAGGAGAGGAAGCAAAGAGGAAGGAAAGAGAGGAAAAGCTGAGGATCAGCACCCAGGGCTGTTAGGGGAGAGAAATTTCCTTCTCAAAGAACACATAGAACACACACCCAACCTACCTGAGCTATGGAAAGGGCGAGGGAAAACAAATCTAAAGGAGTTGTTTGCTACCAGGAACGCAAAGGAAAAGCTTCACAAAAATGTCTCCTGGCTGTGTCAGGAATGCCCCCAGCGGTGCAGGAGGAACGTCCCTCCTCCCAGCACCCGGAGCTGCCCTGCCCGGAGCCAGCCCGGCTGCAGGGTTTCATTCCCATTCCCCCGGAGCACTCCCCTGTTTCCCGGGCAACTCCAATGGGAATCTGGGCACGAGTCAGCAGCAGGTTCGGCTCTGAGCTCTTGATCTTATTCCTTCATGTCCCAACAACATCTGCAATGCTCAGGTTTGCTGTGGGCACCCAGCGTTTTCTTGCTTTGTTCCACACAAAGAAAAAGGTGGAAATCCTGAAATTCAGTTTCATCCATGCCGACACTGGCGACAGCATGGAGGAAACGTTCATTTACTGATTTATTTCCACCACGCAGACTGGATTGAAGAGATTGGAAACAGACTGGGAACACAAGGGAAAGGACAGAGGAGACATCACAGAGTTCAGCAAAACAACAAAAAGTTTTCCACGGGGAAAAAGAAACCAAAAAGCAGCAGGGAGCTGGGAAATGCTGGCTTTATCTTCCACAGCATCCACACTGCTGTGGAATACAGCACCATGGGTGTGTAGGGAGATAAATAACTGCTTTACAGGGCAATCCCACCCCCAGTCTGCTGTGAGGGATTAAAAAGGTGAATTTGGCATTGATAACGGCCGTGCCAGCCCATTCCAAGGGCAAAACCTCCCCAGGAACGGGAGCTGCCAGGCTGCTGCTGCTCCTGCTCAGCAAAGGGAACATCTGCTCTGTCCTGAAGGATGGAACACTCCAAGGCTGCTGAACGCAAACCAGGGCACGGCCAGGGATGTTCTCTGCTCTTTAATGTCAGAAAGAACTCAGTGCCAGCCTCGGCTTGCAACAAATCCACAGCGATTTTCACTCCACTTTCACACTCTGCCTCAATCTCAGGGATTTTTCAACACCGGTACAGGCATCACTTCAATGAAGACGTTTGCAATAGGGAACCTTCTGGTAATTTTAAAAGCAAACTTTAAGAAAGCGGAACCCAAGGCCACGAGTTTGGTGATCCTTGTGGGTGCCTCCCGATACCCTCAGGGTATTTTATGATTCTCTATCCCCCTCTGTCTTTCGATTCCCTTGCCAAGACCGACTCTCCATCCCTTATAACTCTGTCAAAGCTTTTGGTCAGAGCATTTACCTGTTATTTACCGGGCAGTGGGGCCAGAGAGAGGAACACCTTCACCCGTCCCCTGCAGCTTCCGGACAGCGGGGATCGATGGGCGCCGTCCCTGCACGAGCAGCTGAGAAAAGGGATCCGCACCTGAACCCTGCCGAGCCACAGCCACCGGAACAAGCTGAAATACGATAAAAGCGGCCCCGAATCCCGGCGGTGTCCCGGGAGGGCGGCGCTCACCGGGCCGGGCCCCCACGGACCCCTCAGGACCTGCCTGGGGCCTGCCGGGGAGCTCCGCTCGGCGATGGAGCCGCTCCGGGTCCCTCCGTTCAGCGATGGAGCCGCTCCCGGAGAGCTCCGCTCGGCGATGGAGCCTCTCTCGCCGCCCCGCCCGGTAATGGCCGCGGCGCTCGAACGCCAATGGCGGGAGCGGGAAGAGGCGGAGCTGAGGGAGGGGACGGAGCCCGGGGAGGGAAGGGAGGAAGAGCGGCGAGGGAACTGAGGGGGTGGCTGGAGCCCGGGGAGGGAACTGAGGGAAGGGATGGAGCCCGGGGAGGGAACTGAGGGAAGGGATGGAGCCCGGGGAGGGAACTGAGGGAAGGGATGGAGCCCGGGGAGGGAGCTGAGGGAAGGGATGGAGCCGAGACCCCGCAGGGTCCCTCCCTCAGCCGGCAGGAGCCGGGTTTGTGGCGCTGCGGTGGCGGAGCCGCTGGAGGAGCTCCGAGGGAAGGGGAAGGGGAAGGGGAAGGGGAAGGAAAAGGAAGGGAAGACACGGAGCAGGAGCCGCGCCTTCATCCCCGCTCTGCATCCAGCGACTCCCCCTCATTCCTGCCCACACCCGCGGGAAAATTCACCCTGAAGGTAGAAAAAGGGAGACTCGGAACATCCTCTCTGCTTGGGAGACAGAACCGCGCCTTGTGGCAGCTGCTGAGCGCGGAAATTGAAATTATTTCCTCTTTTCTGTGAAGCTCCTTTCTCTGCCTTGGCTGCCGAGGACAGCCGAGAGGATTTTTAAGGACGCAGGGAATGGCTCCCACTGCCAAGGGCAGGATTTGGGGAAGGAATTCTGCCCTGGGCAGGCCCAGAGAAGGCTTTTCTCATATTCCACATTATTCTCTATTAATTTACAGTTCACTGAAGTTACTGTCAGCTGTTACAAAGTGAATTTGAAAGAGAAATGAAACTCGTTTAATGTTGTGGTGTAAATCATAATGCACCATCGTTCAAAACTTACCTAAAACTACTTTAAAAAAACTACTGTGTAGAAATATTATACAAATATCTGGGAAACAGCTACAATTACGTTTCAAATAATAAAACCCCTCCAGCTCTAACCACAAATTACCCAACAAATCAGGAAAATCCTACAGGGAAAACTACAGGAGCAGAAAATAAGGGAGCTTTGGACAGTAAGTCACAATACTGAGAGTAGGAACATATGTTAGTTTTTATCTATTAAATTCAGAAATTCAAGATGAAGCAGCGTTTCAAGTGCAAAGTGCCATTCCAGGAATTAAATCTGTGATTAAATCTGTGATTAAACCCATGATCTGTGCTGCTGATAGGAATTCTGACCCCCATCTGCCTTTCCATCAAATTACAAAACTTCTGGAACACATTTACCAATAGTTGGCATTTCAGATTTCCCTGAATTGGTCCTTTTCTAGTAAGAGCAGCCTTTAGTGCTTTACAGAAATTTAGAATTGAAAGAATTTAGAATTAAAATGGACATTTTAATGACAACTTAAGGAAAAGTCTTCCTCAGCTCTGGGACAGCAGGAGAAATACAGGATTTACAATGGATTGAGCAGCAAAAATGGGAATTATTTGATGGAAATGCAGCTCCCAGCCCCTTTTCCTGTGGCTAATGCAGCAAAATATTAATTTTCCCAATGATTTCTGAGTGTCTCCCCCGAGTTTCACTGGAGCAGTAGCTACAACTTACCCTGAGAGAGTTTGTAAACTTGACACGTTTGCAGCTACCAAGTTTCCTCTCAGCAAGATTTGCTCCAGATGCAGAATTCCTCTAATTGTTTCCAGCCTCAGGAGCAGCTTTTCCCGGCAGGAATTCGGTGACACGCAGAGCTGAGGAAACATTTATGGTTAAAAGTGGCAAAAAGTCTCTGAGATTTAATCTGAAGACATCCTAAAGTTATGAAGTGGCTCTGCCAGGGTTTCATTTTCCTTGAAATGTGTTTAAATTGTTCATTATTTGAGTGTTCTGTGCAGAAATTTGGATTTTTACCAGCCTGTCCCACTCCCAGAGCAGAAATTCACAATTTACTGGGAAGGAAGATGGGATCAGGTCTGTCCAGGGCTCTGTAATCCAAGGATAATTCCACTTCCAGCAGAAAAAGAATTAACTTCTCTCATGAAACCCCTTTGCACTCAGCTTCTTCTTCTTCCCAGATCCTAAAATTCCAGGGTAGATTTTTTTTTTTTTTTCCTTTAAAAGAAAAATTCCCACCTGGCACAGCTAATTTGTCGATTAATTTTTGTCCTTTTAATATTTTAAATCTTTTTTCTTTTTGCTATCCTAAACTCAGATAAGAAGATAATTTTTTATTCCAAAATCTGGGATATTTTAATATATAAAAACCATATAAATATGGATACAACATGCAAACTCTGTGATCAGCATTCCCAGAGCCAATTCCCAATTTTTTTTCTGGTTTGTATCCCAAGATTCCCCAACAAATCCCCCTTTCCCCAACGGCATCACCTCAAAAATGCAAATTTTGGGAAAAAAGGCATCGCAGGAAGCAGCTCCTGGTGCCACCCTGTGGAGGCTGGAATATTCCACATCCCCACATTTGGGTGAAATAACAGTGACAGGAGCTGCTGTGAAACAAGGGAAGAGAATTTCCCTGTTAAAAACCCACCCAAAAGCCCCAAATCCACCAAAAAGGGGGGAAAAACCTGGAACAGGGAATTTTCTGGAGTTATATTATACCCAAGAAGTGCCCAAAAAGACATTTTTCAGCATTAAATCCATAATTTTTTCAGTATTAAATACAGAATTTTGGTCTTAACTTTGATTTTAGAGAAACAGAAGCTGCCACAAACACCTCTTCTCCTCTTACCCCAACAAGGAAGGTTTGGAAAGCAGCAATTTTCTAGAAAACATCCCTCACAAAGGTGTTTGAGGGTGAAAATTATAATTTACTGCTGAGGATTTTCCTTAGAATGTTGCAACAACTTCCATAGAAAGGATTTCATTTCCCTCCTCCACTCCATGAAAACAGCCCTGATTTACTGACTGAACACAGAGGTAATTAAATAAAACAGAAGTGAAATTGGTAATTATTTAACATTTAGAGCAAAATAACTCCCATGCAACACGTGAACATTTCACAGGTGAAAAAACCTCAACCCAGAACCTTTAAAAGCCCCTTTCTTCAAATCACCCCTGTGTTTTTATGCTGAAAAATGAGAATATTCTATAAAGAACCAGCCAGAGCAGCAGAGTTGCAAGTTTTAATGTTTATTTCCCCAAGACAGCCTAGCCTGCACTCTACTTGGATAAATTCACAAGCTAGTTTTTCTGCTGCTTCTAGTTTTTAAACTTTTAAACCATGTTTTCTGATGACAAGGAATGCTGCAAAAATACTCTAGTCCAACAAAGAGTTATGATCACAAAATAATCTTTATCCATTCTACAGTGTTTCAGAATTACCAGCTGATTTGAGAACACAAGGTAGATATAGATGCTAATGGTGGCTAACCCGGGATGTTTTATTATAGCAAACTGTTGTTCATGCAACACTTTGTGCTCAAAGGGGAAGGCACAGCATTTCCTACAATGAGCCACCTTATCAAGAGTTCACTTGGTACAAATTTGTAACGTCACCTTGAATTTAGTGTGCACCACCTCGGAACTGAGGCATTCCTCCAATTATAAAAACACTTGCAGCCTTTTTGTGCAAGTTTTAAAAGTACAAAGGTTTTTTTGTGTTTTTTTTTTTGTTTGTTTTGTTTTTTTTTTTCTCTCTAAAGTGGCTCAAAATAGATTGTTCATGGCTGCCTACATCTAAGATAAAAAGAGTCTAAAACAATTGGATTAGGCATATTAAAGGTGTTCAAACCATGACTTGATTTGTACATCTATTCACACCTCTCTTTTTTTTCCGCTCTTTATTCAGCAGTACATATGCACCAAATTTCATTTTTTTTAGACGTTTCCATATCATTTTCATAGAAAACAAAGTTTGAAAACAAGTAACATTGAAACACAGCACGGTATCCTACCACAACAGAAACATTTTGGTTACAGGACTCAACGAAATCTAAAAATGAGCTATGCTGGAGATTACCACATGCAAAGGTCTTCATGTTATCTTTGAAAATGAAAAGGATGAGGTTTTTATTACCACATTTTACTGCTTTTCTAACTATTATTATGGCAACTTGTGTACTGCAACACAGTCTAGTCCCAAGGGAAACGGACGATTTTTTTTATCCTCTGTTTTGTTTTTGTTTTTTGTTTGTTTTTTTTTTTTTTTCCATGCAAAAAAAAAAATCTACAAATTAGTTTTTTGATGATATGGAAAAGCTTTTCATAACATCAAACATTCATCTGGTGCAAATGCACGGGGGAAGCCTTCCTGAAATTCTTGACTTTCACGAACAACTAAAGAAGCCGTTAACGGGGAAGAAAAAAAAGAAATGAAAAGAAAAAAAGAAGAGGTGGGGGGGGGAAAAAAAGAAAATAAAAATAGAGAAAAAAAAAAACACAGGCTGCAGGAGTAAACCAGAGTCTGCTGCTAAACCGGTCTCGGTGTGTCCAGTGTAAGTCAACACTTAGAAGTCATTGGATGATTTCTGTGTTTCTCAGCCCCGGAGGCGACTCAAGCTTCGCACGCGCTCACAGACACAGCACAACCACAACTCTGCCCGGCCCCGGGGCACAGCCCGCCACGGCCCCGGGGCACAGGGTGCAGACACTCACTCCACGCTGGCCATTCACACTTGTGGGGCTCCAGAGCAAGGCCTGGGCTGCTCTCCCTGCGGTGTGTGGGCATCGTTCCCCTTCTCTGATGCTTTTTGTTTTTGTACGAGGCTGATGATGAGAGTTCTGCGGTTCCGCCCCCCCTGGGTTGTTGCTCTGGGAGGTCGGTGTTCCTTTCTCAGGCACTGAAGATTCTGTGACCTGTAGCCCTTTTTTTGTTTTGTTTTGTTTTCTTTGAACAATCTAAAGAAGCATTCAGTGTGAAGTTTGTCATTACATTTTGCCACTCATTCTCACTCGCACCCACTCGCCATCTCGACTTCATTTGGGCTTTTTTTTTTTTCTGTGATTCCAAATGAAATCTTCACGTTTACTTTCCCGATTTAATGCAGCAGCGGATCCCATGAGCCAAGATTGATGGATCAAACCTTTTTTTTTTTGTTTTATTCAGTGCTGCATTGTACCTAAACTTCCAAAAACACCACTCTAAAACTGGAACCCTTCTGCTGGTACATTGGCAGATGAATTGAAACCAAACGTTCCGCCTTGGATCGCTTCTGGAACAAGGCTTGGATCTTCATCAATCTGGAATGCAATGGGAACACTGTGAGCAGGGACACAACAAAACCTCCCTGCACTGGAGCTGGACAAGCCCAAAAGCAGCTCCCTCTTCACCTGCTGGCACCCAGTCCTGCCATCCCTCCCCTAATTTAGTGAGAGAAGTAAAGTGAGGGGATTTAAACCCAAATGTTTTAGCTTGTGTTTGTCAGGGAATGCTCCATGGCACCCTAAATCCTCTTGTTGACACCATTTTCTCTCCTGGAAAACCTTCTGGCAGTCTCGGGAACTGTCTCAGTTCTTAGGAGAAGCCCAGAACCACTAAGCCAAGGAAGGACTAAGCCCAAACTGAAACAGGATTAAATTCCAAGTCCAGCTGTAAATGCCAAAGTTGAGACTTGGATTTTATTGTTCACATCCAAGTGGAACTCCAGCACAAAATCATCTTCCAAGTGAATGAAAACAGGCCATGAATGCAGCTCAACTCCACTACTCCTGCAGCTCCTCGACCCAAGAGCAAACCCTGCACGGCACAGCCTGGCAGGGCTGCACTTCCCCCTCTGCCATGAACTCCTGAATCAACCCTGCCCTTGATTTATGTTCCATGTTTGAAATGGACACAACCTCCCTGATCAGCACATTCCACCCTGGAATTATTCAAATATTCCACCTGCTTTGTTTCTTAAGCAGCAGCCTCAGCCCTGGAGCCAGCAGGGAGCTTATATCAAATGGGAAATGTCAAGCTCAGGCAGGGGCTGAGAGTTAAAGGAACTATTCCCAGGCTGGGATTTTAATCCCTAGAGGAGATGAGGCTTAATTTAGGCATCAGATCTTCTTTAGATGTTTCATCATCAGCAATGGCAGGAGATGCAATAGGTTCACACAAGGGCTCGTTCCTCCCTGAGCCCAACAAGTGTCCCAGAGCAGCCCTGGGGCTGCTGCCTTTCTCCTGAGGCAGATTTATCAATTAAAACAACGAGCAAACTGCAGGGAATTGCTCACTCACATCATCTGAAGAGAAGAACTGATCAATGATCTCATAAGCCAGTTTGTAGATGTCTTCATTTTCATGGTTTTGTAGCTGTTCAATTTTCTCCAGGCCTGCAAGAAACACACAAGAGATTGTCAGAACATCAAATTCAGGCCAAACAACTTCCAACCAAGGAATGAAAAATACATCTGGGAATAGAGTTATGAATAATCTGGTTATGAATTAGATGATCTTATACCCACCTGGCATATTTATCTGTATTTTATACACAGAAACACACGTGTTCAGTACACAGAATTCTTTCTGAAGCTCTGAAAAGCAGAGTTTTGGCACAAACACCTCCCTTCTCCTCCCAGCCATCACCCATCACTTGATCTTTCTGCCCTCCTTCAAGGTTTGGTATTTTAAAGATTATTCTACTCCATGTTAACAAATCCCAGATTTTTACCTGTGCCCAAATGTAGTCTCACTGTTCTTTCATCCCTGAAAAGTTTCACTCAAAGCACAACCAACATGGAGAAAGTCTCAAAGCCACGAGGAAATTAAAATTGTTACATTTTTACAATCATTGTATGTAGAATTATTTTTTCCAAGTTCACCTGCACATGACTTGTGCATGTTTAAAGTAAGCACATCAGCCCCAGACTGACTAATTTAATTTCTGTTAATTAGACTGATTTGTCTCATATGCAGACTGTTACAAAATCAGCACCTAATGAACTTTCCTCCACATTTTATTTGATCATGAACTTAGGAAAAGCTGTGGATATTCACCTGACAGGCATGAAAAAGGTGCTTTAATAAAGGCTTTGCTTAAAGTATCTGTGCCAACAATAAACCCAAACACCAGCAGGATGCCAAAGCAGCAAATCCCTGGAGAAATTATTCAAATTTTGCTCTTCCTACCTCCACACTCTTCTATAAGGTTGGCTATGGTTTCTGCTTCCTCTTCAGCCATTTTTAATATATTACTTAGTCCATCCAGAACCACTTGCACAACTTGTGCATCTTTTACTGTCAGCAAATTGCAAAAGGGAGGAATTACATTTTGTTGAATTAAGTAAGCCACCTGAGGGGGGAAAAGGCAACAGTTACAGCAGCAATGTGACAGCAGCACAAGCAAAAACATCCCAACAAATCCAAGTGCTCCAAGCCACCCACCCAGCTCAGAGCATTCTGCACTTCAGAAATCCTTTCTTGAAACATTCAAACAACATTTGGGCATTAAAGCACAAATAGATCTGAGATTTACAACACCCAAGGAGCAAACACTGTGAATTTTGCAGTGTCTGATAAGGAATTTCAGCCTCATCTCTGAGGAGTGACAGCACATCACCCCAACCCTGCCACAGACCTCACACTCTGGGCTTACCAGAGATTTGTGTACTCCTTACTCCTTGGTTAATGCCCTTTTCATCATCACATGTTTAAGGTTTGGGAAAAGGTCAAAAGAAACGTGCAATGTTTGAGAATTGAGGTCACTCATCCCACCAGAGCTTCCAACCAAACCCCAGGGATGCTCAGGGCACTCCAAGAACCAGGGAAGGTCACCTCAAATCCCTTCAATCCCATGTGGGGAAGGGAAAGGTCACACAGCAGTGAAGGAACAGAGGGATTTGTAATCCCAGCACTTCCCCAGACAGGAAATTCAAGTTTTCTCCAAGCTGGACTCACCTGGTCTTTTCTCCCACTGATTGTTAAGTTGCTTATTGCCCAAGCAGCTTCTTTCTGAGTCCCAAAATCCCCCTGAAAGCACAACCAGAGATAGGAAGAGTCATTCCAGGCTTTATGGCAGGCAGGATTCCCACCAAAGCTGCATTTGTTACAGTCCCCTCTGCATGGAGTCACTGCAGCAGCTCTCTGTGAGAGTAACAAATACATCCTGTCCTCTTTGAGTCTGTGTGTCCATCCCTTCCCTGCAAAGAGGGTTTGCATTTGATTTTCCAGGGAAAGGGAGCTTTGTTTCCATGCCAGGAGCTGCAGCACTGCACTCTGCCAGCCCTCAGCAGCTCAGGACTGGAATTCCATGGGAAAGTCTCCAATCTTTTCTCACAGATCAATAAATTGGCAATTCACAGAGCTGGTTGTGACCAGCCCTGTGTTATTTCTCTTTTCCCACATACTTTTAGCTGCTCCTTGTGCCACAGCAGACCCCTGGGAGCACAGAGGGCTTTGGGAAATCACTTTTTACCCAAAAGCTGGAAAGGAACAGAGGATTTGAAGGCCCAGCACCAATCCTTGGGATCTGACCTTATCTAGAAGATGGATTATCATTGGAACAAGGTTTGCATCTATTACTGCCTGGACCTGCTGCTGGTTTCCTGCAGTGATGTTAGATAGGAACCACACTGCTTCCTGCAAAAAGAATAAAAAAATAAATCAGGAATTCATCCACAGAAGGATTCTGTATAATTTATGTCCACTCTCATTTTTACATCTGCAACTGGCCAGCCTTGAACACACCCAAACATTCAATCTGGATTGTGCAGAGCTGAATTCTTGCCAAGACAAACCAAAGGCACAATCTCACCTTAGGAGACTCCACAAGACTCCTCAGTCTCTCACTGTTACCAGCTTCAACCAAATACTTCAAATTAAAAAGGAAAAATTATTTGGAGACAGAAAATGCCAAATGAGCACTGATTGCTTCCAATAAAAAGCAGGTTTCAGGTGCTGGCCAAAATTCTTGACACAATCCTGTGCTCCAGACACGACAGTTCTTTACCTCCTTCCTGATGGCTCTTCTTAGCTTGAGGAAAATGCAGCACTATTAATTAAACACTTGATTTTTAACAATACTCTGAAGTTTATGGTTCATTCTGTCCACCAGGATTCTCCTCCCAGGCAAAGCAAGACCAGATCTCTTCCCCAGCAACTGAATTAAATTCAGAACTCTCACCTCCCTTTTAGACTGGGAATCTAAACTTTAACCAAGAAAGTTGGTGTTTACTTTTAAATAGTTTAATATAGTTTTAATTAGTTCATTTTTGATATTTTTAATCAGTTCTAAATAGAATTTGAAGTATATTCAAGGTATCAACCTTTTCAAAAACCCTGCAGCTGATAGATTTCTCCCTTCCTAGAAATCCTCCACCATTCCATTCCCTTCTCAACCTCCCTGAACTTTTCAGCTGAGAATTTCTGTCAAAATAAACTTGAGGAAAGTTGCTCCTTCCCTGCCTGACTCTCTGAGATCAGAGCACAGGATCACAGGTGACCCTGGGAGAGCTTTGGGCAGCCTGGGGCTCTCCTGGTGGGGTTTTTTTGGGGCTTTAATCCCTGGCAGTGTTGGGGAGGGGCCCCCGAGGTGCCCAACACGCCTCAGATGCACTCCTGGCTCAGCACAGCCCTCAGTGCCCCCAGGAGAGCCCCCTGACACCCCCTCACACACAGCCCCCACCCCACTCTGGCCTTTCATTCCCCTTCTCACACACACTCCATCCAAACACACCCAATTATCTCCTTGTCATCACTTCCAAGAGAGTCAGTTTAATTAAGGTGACATTTTACATCCTGGCAACTCCAACTTCCAAGTCAACAGGCAGAATTATCAGAGCAAGCTTTGATTTCCTACAGACATTGACATTCCTGTCAAGCACAACTCTGCACCTTCCCTATGGATATTGATTTCCAGAAATTAAAAAAAAAAAAAAAAATCAGTATTTACTGAAATTTGCCACAAACTGGTGGAAGGAGTCAATGATTCCCATCTTTATCACCCTCCACAAGTCAAATATAAAAGCTGTCAATCAGGTCAAACCCCTGGTTGTTGCTCACCTTATTAATTTTTTCTTTGGGATGTGTCAGAAGTGCTGGGAAATGTGAGAGAGCTTCACAGTTGAGGACTACCTGTGTCTGCTCATCTGTGCCAGTGACAATGTTCCCCACGGCCCTCAGTGCAGCTGTCTGAAAATACAACATTTCTTTTCAAAACAACCTGGTTTTCAGCACAAAAAAGGGG
>JANPWX010000439.1:0-29157 GCA_024734555.1 Trochalopteron elliotii | reverse complement strand
AGGGGGAAACAGGGGCAGCCTCGCTCTGGGCGCCGCCGCCCATTGGCTGCGCCCCGCGCGCCCCGCGGCCAATGGCGGCGGGGAGGGAGAGGGCGGGAGCGGTGACGCAGCGCGGGAAGGGGGAGGGAAGGAGGGGCCGCCTCAGCGCCGCCGCCATCTTGGGTGTTGGGGGAGCTGAGGGGAGGCGGGCCCGGCGCTGCCCGCGCCTGCGCTGCTCCCGGCCCGGTTTAATCCGTTCCGTAGCTCGGCTTTGGAGGGGAAAGTTGACATTTTAATCCTTCCCCCCGTTAGACTTTCCCTTCGCTCCCCTTATGGAGCCGACAGTGAACAGTTTAATCCTTCCGCTTGCTGCTCTTGGCGTTCGCTCCCGTCATGGAGCCGGAAGTTAACGCTTTAATCACGCTCCTCGCTACGCTTTACCTTCAGCCCCCTCACGGAGCCGAAAGTTAAGAGTTTAACCCTTCCCCTCACTAAAGTTTGCATTTGTCTCCATCGTGGAGTCAGAAATTAAGTTTAATCCTTCCCCTCATTACATTTTGCAATTATTTGCATCCTGGAGCCGAAAATTAACTCTTTAATCTTTCCCATCGCTACACTTAGCATTCTCTAAGACTAATCCCCCTTCCCCCAGTCTTCCAGAATTTCAGAGATGAAAAAAAAAGCTGCTACAGAAACTTTTAAATTTTTATTGAAGTAAGATAAATAGTATTTATTTAAGCAATAGAGAGATACACTTGCAGAGCAGAGGGGACGGTAATTTTGTTCCTACTTCTGAAATTTTACCTAGACATTAACGCCTTTGTGCCATAACACGAAGAATTCTCTAGGGTGTGTGTGTGTGTATATATATATATATATATATACTGCCCTTATCCTGCATGTAGTCTCTACTCATTTTTAATGATTGGACACAAACTCTGTAAAGTCTTGCATGTTGATAGAGCTCATTGTAATTTTCCATGATACTTGCTGAGAAAAGTCAAATTTTGACAGGAGATGCAGCTTCACAAGAGTGAAAATGAAGTCCCCAAGTCCCTCAGAGACTGAGGAGCATCAGGAAAGAGACCTTGGGAAAACACAATGATATTTTTCAGACTAGGAGCAACTGTGTGTTTTATCTCTGGGCACTTCCCAGAGGATCAGGCTTGGCTCTAGATAGTTCTCCAAAAAATCCCCAAAAAGCGACAGGAGCTGAGTCACCACAGCCCCATCTGTTACATAAATGTTGCAGTGATGTCACAGCACTATGAGGAAGATAAATTAGTCGGGGCTAATTAGTGCTGGTGGGATTCCATATCAGCATGGCTTGTCTAACAGTATGAGAAGCATTTTGTCCAAACCTGCTGTAGGGACAGCAGCCCTTCCACATCCCAGGCTGCATGGACAAAAAAAATGACATTTTCTTGATACAGCTATTTCCTTTTTAAAATGTAATGCAGATTTTCCGTGTAGTAATGTTGTAGAAGTTTACATAGATATAATATTTTTTAAAAAGATAGTATCTTTAGTTAGTGCTCTGTTTCATTTACAGGCTGAGGGATTTAAGATTGTTCAGCCTAGAGAAGAGAGCTCTGGTGAGACCTCAGAGCCCCTTCCAGGGCCTAAAGGGGTTCCAGGAGAGCTGGAGAGGGACTTTGGACAAGGGATGGAGAGACAAGACACAGGGAAGGCTTTAAACTGAAAGGGCGTGGGTTTAGATTAGATATTAGGCACAAATTCTACGATGAATAATAAAATTGGACTCTGGTACTACGTGTTCCATCCCTGCCCAGTGTTCAGAACTAGCCAGAATATGATGGTAAAAAACACCTGGTGTGTAAGACCCAGCCTGGAATTTTATGAAAGGAAAGAAAACCCTTTTATTCCATCACTTCCCTTTTCATCACCACTTTTTCCACGCCTTTGTCAGCCCAGACATGCTCACCCACCTCTGCCACCTCGCCGTGTCACCTCCCTGGGCACTGAGTGACCACTTGGTGTGGTGTGGGAAGGCTGGGACTGGAAAGGCAGCACATCCTGGCCTGACTCAGTGCCCAAACCAGCACCAGTGACCTCGCAGGGAAATCCTCCCTCTGTGCCCTTAGAAAAACACTGACCCAGTCAAAGGGCTGAGCCACAGCCTTGCTCCTTTATGAGTGACCACTTGAAAATAACTGAGAATCACCCTGGAGAATCTTCCTCCAAATCCAGTCCTGTCTGAAAGTCCCACTCCTGCAGCACTGGGTCTAACAGCCCATTTCCTTTCTGTGTAACTCCAAATAATATATTATCCAAATTAATTAATATGTGATTAACATCCAAATTATTATTCATATCCAAAATGTGCTTTGCTCATGCTAAATTATGAAGGAAGACAATCCTCCAGTGGTATTTTGATCTGGTATCATCCAAAGAATTATTTATGGTGTGACTTCATTGTAGACATACTCAGAGATGAATGAAGTGCATTTTGTGTAGCTGTAATCTAATTAAGCTGCTTGGCTCTCAGAGGAACAACTACCACACTATTTTTGTTTGATTTTACCTCAGGTCCACAGTGAAAAAACACTCAGAAGACCAGTTTTGAAGGAGAGACCAGTTCCCCTCTGGATCCTTGATCCAGTGTCACTGGGCTGGGCTGTCTTTAAAAAAAAACAAACCCCAAACAATTGGATATTTTGATTCTGAATGAGGTTTTTTACTAAATGTAGGTGCCTACAACATAATAAATTATGCATAAAACACAAATTCTCATGGTGTGATGCTGTTCAGACTTCATGTGATGCTACAGAACAAAGCTCTGCTTCTTTGATTTTTTTTTTTTTTGCATATTTTTTTAGCTTGGAAAATAATAATGCAAATATAAAGGTGGGAAATAGGCTCTGCTCACCTTCCTATCCTTCAAGTAACAGCTAGATTTGTTTTACAAAGAGTTTACATTTTGTTTACAAACTCACAGTTTGTGAATTTTGCACCTCATTATGCAATTAGAAAATGTTTAATTCTCAGCTTACCTTAACACCTCTTTTGAGTAATAAAGTGAATTGATCTGAATGCTTTTTCTATCATATTAGTAAAAAATAGAGAAAATATATTTACTAAATATACACTTAGGTGAAAGAAACTCCTGTTTTTCATAGCCCTATCTCCCTCCTATAAGGAACAAAATGTTATGTAAAGCTGCAAAGATTTGTGTTGCACACAGAAAAACGCCAATTAATCCCGGGCTTTATACAAATGGCATGGCTGGTATTAACAAAGAAGCAGCCCACTGCTGGGAAGGATATTTTGTAATAATCTTTCAGCTGGTGTGCAAACCCAGACTTTTGCAAGAGCCACGTTTGAAAGGGATTTTTGTTGGGAGTTGGCTGAAGTGCTTTGGATGAGAGCAGGAATCAAAGATTTGGCCCACGGACACTGGAGCAGCTCTGCTGTCTGGAGGCTGTGCTCACACTCACTCAGGGGTTGCTCCCTTGTGGAGGGAACATTTTTATTCAAAAGCTGGAGAGTTCCTGTGAATGTTTCCCCTTGGGTTTGTTCATTTAGAACCACTGCTTACACTGTATTTTGGGGGTTTTTTTCTATTTAGAAAAAAAGAAGTACTTACACTTCGAGAAGAATATCCTTCAGTTNAATGGTGTGAGGTGTTAGGTGATGTGTTCCATGTTGTACACAGAAACACTGGTAGCATCATGAAAACAGAGACATTTCTGGGAGCATCTCAGATTTAAACTCTTATTTCTGGCTGTTAACACTTACAGGGAGCAGAGTTTAGCTCAAAAAACAGCATCGAACCCGAGATGCAACAAAAATGTAAATGTCCAGATGCAGATTGCTATTGTCAGTGCTGTGTCTCAGGCTTGTTTTGAAAGGAAACTCGAATAAATGACTGAATAAAGAATTTTGAAAGGCTCAGGGCCGGGTATTGAGCAGAGAAATGAAAATACTCCAAGTTTGCATCTCTCTTTGTTCCGCTGTAATGGAGAAAATGAGTGCTCTGAGCAGCAGCACTAACGAGGCCCATTCTCCCAAGGCTCAGGACTGAGATCTCCTTGATTTTCTGATGTCTGATAAATGATAATATTTCTGTTCAGCTTTTCTTTTGAGGGGGAATAAGGGGCACATCATTTTCCTGAATCACGCAGCATTTCAGCAGCTTCAGGACTCTGTGCCTCTGTCAGATCACCGACACCGACCCTTCCTTTGGATGCTCATTATTCCTCTTTATATTCAAATCTACTTTAGTTCTGAACTGATAACTCTTCTAAATCACAACCAACTTAACGTGGAAAAAAGCGGGAATTCCAGTTTAGGAATCTGCTTGTTTGGGCAGTTTGGACATCACTCATTGTTAGGAATTTTCAGTGCCACAAAGTGAATCTTCATCTTAATGCATCGATGAAAACAAGTGTGGGCTTTTACCTAAAGAGCAGCAATTTATATTTCTATTTAACAAATGGAAAATGATCTCTGCAAACAAGCCCATCGGCGCTGTCATGAGGCAGATTTTGTTTAAAAAATGCGATTTTTTTAGCTGTGTGGTTTGATCCTCTCAGAGAGTTCTCGGGCTCCTCTGGTCTCCGTTTGAATTTGCAACGCGACGGTTTCGTTTTGACGGAGCTGCAGGAAGCCTCGCACACCACAAGATGTCTCAGCGAGGAAACGCTTTTTATCCAAGCATGTTTTAATAATGTTGCTCAATTTTCTGCTGTTTGCCTCGGGATTTCCTTCGTGCCTGACAGGGCCTTTTCAGCAGCACACGAGGAAGCAAAGCCTGTACAAACTGACCCGTTTAGCGTGGGCAATAAATGGGTATTTTAAAGAATCAATGATCCAAATGACTCAGTGGAAAACCTTAAGCTTCAAAAAGGAAAGGCTCGATGTAGGTGACAGCTAAGAAGTTTTACGTTTTCCCGTGTAGGTTAAATGGAAGGGTTATTTGAAGCTATAATTAATTTCCACAATGTTTGACCTTAATGTGTGAAATATTTTTATTCACACTCAGGATTAATACTGTTTGGAGTTACTCTGAGGAGACGGTTCTTTGCAGAGTATTTTCTCCAAAGTTGCATCATCTTTGGGGCCTGATATTATTTTATCTATGAAACTGCTGCCTTCAGCATTGAACGTTCAGGGAGAGCACAGGGAAGTTCCCCCTGTGAGCACCAGGAGGGTTTGCACACATGAAATGTTGATTTTAAAAGAAGAGCAGCCTCAGCTTTTGCACCAGAGTGCAAGGTTAATGGCTGGGAAAAGAGATATATATATATATATTTTTTTTTTCTATTGCTTTGTGTGTCTTCAACACTCAGTACTTTGGCCTGAGAATTTTCTCACTTATTTTTCTTTTCACTTCCCTTTTTCATGGTTGTTACTTTCATTTGCTGTCCCCATGTCATAATGTCCCCATTATCTTCCCCCACTGCCCCTCCTGATCAACTCCTTAAGTTCTTCTTCTTTATTTTCTTTATTCTTTATTTTTAATAATTCTTTAATAATTAAAGTTCTTTAGTAATTCTTTATTTTTTTTTCACCTTTTCAGAGAATTCAAGCTGTGTAAATGCTGATGGCCACATAAGAATTGTGTGACCATCTATGGACATTTTAGGTAAATTAAACCTTTATTGTTAATCCTCAACAAAGGAAAATCCACATGATTTCAATCCAAAATCATTCCCTTATTCTGGGAAAGGCATCCAGCTCCCATGAGGAGCCAGACATTAATTTATCATCTATTAATTAATCTGTTTGCAGAACGCCTTTATGTTTTGTGTTCCATCCAAATGATACGAGGGATTTTCACAGCGATCTGGGAAATAAAACTTGTAAGAAATAAGAAATATTTTTCTGTTTATTTCCTGTAAGAAATAAAACTTCTCTGACTCCTTAAGGGAAGGTTGAGAGACTCAAATTCTTCAGTGATAAACGTGTGTGCTTTAGATAAAGTAACTGAAAACTGTTGACGAGGGCACGGTTACCCTTTAACAGCCAGGCAGAATTTCACAGGAGATTGGCCTTTGTCTGGATCGATAAAATCCTTGTTGCTGTTCCCAGCCATAATTGCTGAAACCAAACAATATGCGTGGCTCAGGTTTCAGAGCCAGGTGGTTTCTTAAACTCCCAGAATGACTTATTTTTGCAGGTATTTTGCCAGAATCGGGCTAATACAAGGCCGAGAAAATTCTCATTGGCCGGGCAAATAAAAAAGGGTAAAACGAAGTAAAAATGAGTCAACAAAAGGTTGAAAAAAAGGTTAAAAAACGGGATAAAAAAGATGATCTTTGCACCAATAAAAGCGCCTTGTAAGATTAAAAGAGAGCAGATGACAAATATGGGGAGAACAAGGAAATAATAAAAAATCTTCATCAAAAGCCACGGCTCATAAAGCATTGTCAGGTTTGCACACATCGTGGGAGAGGAGAGCTTTGAGGAAGGAGCTGACAGAAAACAATGAAATGGGGCTGTAAATGTCTTTGGGACACTCCAAACCCGAGGAGTGGCTGAGGGCAAAGCCAAAAACCCAGGGAAAATCTGCTAAGGACACCAGGGGAGCTGGCACTGCCATTGGGGCTCGTGGCGAGGGACAAGGACAGGGGGAAAGCTCCGCTGGGAGGGGACACAGAGGTGCCAGGGCTGAGGGGAAAACAAACACATCGAGGGTGAGCAGGAGCAGCACAGAGCACCGAGCACAGCCCTGGAACAGAACTGGGGAGAAACTGGAACGCAAGGAATGCTCAGTTCCCTAAAATCCCCTCCCCTCGGAATGTGTCTGCACTCCTTATTGTCCACGAATTTCCATTTGCAAATGGTCGCTGCTGGTGTGGTGTGTGCTGAGGGCCTCCACCCTGCAGAATTTACATCCCAAATGACAGTGAGCTGGCTAATCCAGGCTGTGGGATGTGAGGAGATGGATGTCCAGAATGCAAACAGGATATTGGAGCTAATGAGAGTGGAGGAAGCCTGATGTAGCAGCACAGAACTCAGCATGACCTGTTTACATGGGGAAAAAAAACCCTGTTTAATGTGCACACAGCACTTCCAAGTGGTGCTGTCCCCTTTGCAGCACTCAGAACTTGTTTGACACAGGAAAGCCTTTCCTTGTCTGAAATGAGATGGCACAGAGACATTTTGGGTAACAGCAGTTACCTGATATTGGAAAAGCCTTGTCCTGCATTCCTTAGACACTACACTTCTCCTGGATGCTAAATTATTGGGCAATTGTCTCCCAGGCAAAGCAGGAGGCAATGCTGCTATCCAAATTTGCCATGGTTTCTCCTGCTGCTCCACACCTTCCCTTAAAATGGCATTTCATCCCCATTTCACCCCACTGGGCCCATGTTCAATGAACTCCATGGGTTATTCCTAAACTCAGAACCCTCAGTGTGACTTTAAACCACAGGGATCTTATCAAGGAATGGCCAGCAGGGCAGGTCCCCATGCTCTGAGTCTGTCAGATTTTAAATGGTCCATCCACACACATCTCCTTGGGAGGACACAGGGTCCTGCAGGCACTGGGCTTCAGATCCTTCTCTTTTTTTGTTTCCACTCATTTTGTCATGTTGGCTCTTGTGTCAGCACAAAGGAACAGGGACAGCAAACTCTTTAAGGAATATGAGCAGACACTGAAGGGTTTGAGCCCTTTTACAGAACACCTGCAGTGCTTCTGCACAAGACTGCCAGAATGCAGCAATTAAAACATGCAAAACAGCAGTGTGAGCTGAGGAAAAAAATGCCCAGATTTGAAGCAAAATAAACAGCTGACCCCAACTCTTCAAGGCCTTTCATCCCATGAAAAGCTTTCAGCTCCCAGACTTCTGCTCCACTACCTCAGGGCTCTTCAGAGTCTGACTTGGCACTATCTCAAAGCATCCCAAAACCTTCAAAAATCCTAAAAGTTTTTTAGTGAGCAATCTGTAAAAAATCTAAATAATAAAGTAAGCCAAACTTATCGAGGAATAAATTATCCTGGTGCTGTAGGTTGGATTTTAGCAGCAATAGAATTCCTGAAACACCAAGGACAATTCTGCTCATGTTGTTCAGCCAAGCACTTTGAACTCTCCAAGCAGGATGGAGCTGGAAAACACCTTTGGGAACTCCCTGGGTATTGATTTCACCAGGTGATGGGATCAGATATGCAACAATTCCCAGGCTTCCCCTGGGGTGAGTGAGCTGAGCCACAATTCCCTTCCTCTGCAACCTCCCTGCCCAGGCAACTTCCCAAACACCTTCCCAAAATCTGCTGAGTGTTCTTGGCTCCGGGTGGTTTGGAGCAGTGCATTCCATCTCTGTCTCATCCCGAGGAAGCTCCTGAGTGCTCTGCTGATCCAAGCACGATGGAAAAGCCCTGGAGCAGAGGAACTCATTAAGGCCTGGCTCTGGATTGATGTCCCTTGTCTCTCATGGAATGTTTATCTCCGTGGGGATCAGTCTTTTGTACCTTATCAGCCTTGCCTTTAAGGGGGCACCGATGTGCTCACTTTTCTCTGTCTCACTGAGTTTTTTAATTAAACTTTCAGGCATCTAATTCCTCTGAGAATTGCTCCAAGCCAGCTTGACTGATTTATTTTAAACCTTTAAAGTGATTCCAAAAGGTTGGGGTCTCCTCGGGCAGATATGACAGGCCTGCCTTCACTTCTCTGGGAAATCAAGCTTTTAGAAAATGCAAGTTTTAAATACTTGATATTCTGCAAAGTGAATGGAATTGAGTTTATTCCTTGCCTTTGAAGCATAATGTAAAACACTTCTTCAAGTTGATATGAGTGTCATTTAGTGTAATTTGATAACCTGCAGAAGGACCTGTGTGCCTGAGAGCTCATTCTCATTTTTAGCTGTATGAGCTGGTCTATTTTACAACTTTATTTCTCCCTTCAGAACTTGCTTCTTGGCTAATTAGAGACCTTGGTGCACCCTCATTAAATCTCTCAGGAGTGTTTCTCCCTGAGGAAGTCCTGAGGCCACAGAACTAAATTCTGCTTTATAACAGACACGTGATTAGATTAAGAGAATTCACCCTATTCCAGACACATCCAAACCTTTATAAATGTATTGATATCAAATATCACATTTTTAAACGTTGAATTGTTTGCCTTGGAAAACCAACATTAATGACTTTTAAAGATCTTTTTAGGGACAGAAGATGATATTTTCTATTGAGCCCAAATCATCAGAGCAGGCAATGAGAAATCCAGACACTTGTTCTGCTTTTAGCAAGTCTCAGCATGAGTCAGGATTTAGCCCCTGCTAATTAGTCTCAGTATTAATAACAGCTTCTATTGAGAAACTTCCATTGGTTTACTATTTCAGCAAATCCACCTGATGATTTTTTTGGTCTTTGAATGACCCGTGCATGAGACAACAGGGTATGTCTGGGTGATTTTATTGCTGCTTCACCCTTTTACAACTTGACATTCCTGTCTGTTTGTTAGTAAGAATGAAATGTAAACTTCTTATTTCCCCCCAGCTTCCTTAGTGTAATCCTGAAACAAAAAATCAGCACAAGAGGACCCTTGCCACAACTTTTCCAGAGCCCAGGACTGGGAAATCACCACAAAACCAGTGGGATTCAGCTGTTCCCTGAGTGATCTGAGCCTGCTGTAAGGAGGGCAGTGCAGCAGTGCAGGAACAAGGAGAAGTTGTAATAATAAGGAACAAGCAGCACGTGAATGTCTGGGACAAGCTGTCTGGGACAGCTGCACCCTGGGGACAGCACTGGAGCCAGGCTCTGTCTGGGGCTGGGTGAGCTCATCCTGCTCCTCACAGCCTCTCTGCAGGAATTGTTCCTAGAATGCAGCAACAGCCAAAGTCTCTTGTACATAACTAAGAGCTGAAGCCCTCACCCCATTCTGTTTTCAAATGAGAAGCACATCCATGGAGCATCTATTACAGAACAGCATTTGATCACTGCTGACCAAATGATTTGGCTGCTTGGCATCTTGAAAAACATAGATTTGAATCTTCATTTGATTTAAGCCACTTAAACACTGCTCACCTATTTTATTTCCGTGTGCTCGACTGCCCCTTTCTCAGCATTCAACTTGAATAACCCCATGTAAATAAAAAAATAATAAGAAAATGCTACAGAGTCCTATCTCAGGCATGAGATGTCCTATCAGGTATATCAAGTATCTGCAGGTATAACAGTAGAATTTAATATTGTCAAAGTTCTTTATAAATATTTATGTATAAAAGTTCCTCAGAATCCAATATTCCCAGGTTTAATCTGTCCAATAAAATATGTCAAGAGTCACCAGAAGTGGCTGATAGAAATCCTTGAAAGGATTTTTTCTATAAAAGTTCTTCAGGATCCAGTATTTTCCAGGTTTAATCTGTCCAACAAAATATGTCAAGAGTCACCAGAAGTGGCTGATAGAAATCCTTGAAAGGATTTTTTCTATAAAAGTTCTTCAGGATCCAGTATTTCCAGGTTTAATCTGTCCAATAAAATATGTTAAAAGTCACCAGAAGTGGCTGATAGAAATCCTTGACAGGCATTGAGTTCCTTGAGGGTGGTGAAAGTCTCCTTTGACTTGCTGTACTGCCTGGCAAACGTGGCCACCCTCTGGAAAGCTTCTGCCAGCCCTTGTCCCGTGATGGCACAGCAGGGCTGCACGTACCAGTTCCTGTCACTGCAGTACTTCTTCATCCTCAGCCTCCTGGTGATCTCCTCGGCGTTCAGAGCTCCAGGCAGGTCCTGCTTGTTGGCCAGCACCACCACAGGGACGTTTTTTATGGAGTCACTCTTTAAGATGAGCTCAAATTCCCTCCTGGATTCCTCCAGCCGGCGCTTGTCAGAGCTGTCCACCACGTACAGCAGCGCGTCGGTGTCTTCCAGGAAATTGCTCCACAGCTCTCTCATTTTCCTCTGTCCTCCAACATCCCAGAATGTCAGGGTAAAATCCTTCCCTGCATCAATCATGTCCACATTAAAGCCAATCGTTGGCATGGTTAGAAAAGCATCTTTGTACCTGAGCTTGTAGAGCAGCGAGGATTTCCCCGCGGAATCCAGCCCCAGCATCAGGATGTTGGCTCTCTTCACTGAGGAGGCCTTGGTGTTCTGGAGGCCCATTTATCCCAGGGACTTCTCTATTCCAGGGAGATTCCCCCTCTTCCCTGGGGCCAATTTGTGTGGCTGCCTTTCCCCCTCCTGAGGTGAAGCACAGCCAGTGAGGGAGAAGAGGCAGCTGCGAGCTCTGGAGCAGTCCAACCTCTGTGCAGACACACACGCTGCTTTTATCCACCTGATAAGGAGCCAGGAGGCTTCTGAAGGTGCAGAGCTCCGTGCCAAGCCTGTGGGTGGGACTGGGATGAGTAACAACAGCCCCAATGGCACAGGCACAAAGGTTACAGGCTGTTTGAACAGCCACGTTCCCAGCACCTGCAGCCTGATCCAAGGCCAGATCCTATCTCCTCTCTCCTGAGCATCTGCAGCCATCTGGGAAAAAAAATGAGATGTGAACACGAGCAGTGAGGAGGGGAGGTTGGAGATTTAAAGTTTGTCCATACTTAGCAAGGCACAAAATGAGCAGGTAGCTGATTTTTTGGTGCGTCTCATCTCCCACAAGCTGATCTTAATTGGTCTGTAATGTAACTTCCAGCCCATGGACTCAATCAAGCCCTAAGAGAGCTCCACTAAAACTGGGCTCTGCTCTAAGCAGCTGCCTCAGGGACTCCTCCTGCCAGGGCTGTAAACTCAGGGCGTTTGTTTAGGTTGTTTGTGAATGACTTCAACTGCACCCCACAGGGTGGAGACTGAACACAGACCTTATGGTCTGGTCATGACTGAGATCTGCTGCCTCAAATTAACAATTCCTGTTACCTTCATTTTGCTCTACTCCGTGGCTGCCCAATGAAGATTTCCTCCAGGAAAAGGTCAAGAAGCGAGGAAATAACCGAGTCTTGATCATTATTTTGTTTGGCCACCATTCCAAGTAGTAGAATAAAACAAGAGGAGACAGAGAAATTAGTCAGCTATTAATGAATTCCTATCATCTGCTCATTTCTCTGATAGTGGATGCACGCCGGGCCGCTCTGACACATCCTGAGTACTGCAGGAGTTGCCCTTACACCCAGGAAACCATTTCTCTTTGCTTCAGAAATCCAGAATCAGCAAAAAGATGCAAAGGTCTTGTGGTCAGACGAGCTGCTGACTGATAGAGCAATCATTTCGATAATTACGACGTTGGTTGCGTAAAATCCACCTCAGCCCTGACAGACAAGTTATAATCTGGTTTCTCTTGAGGCTGGAAGGGTTAGACTGGGACTAACTGGGGGCAACAAGAGATGACAGTGACTCACTCACTGCTCTACGTTTGTCATGGTTAATAACACGGATGGATTACGTGCAGGGCTTTCTCAGGAGCAGATCAGGATGGATTAAACCAGGGGGAAAAGTGCATTTCTTTCTAAATAAATGGGCGTGAATGAATTGCAAGATGGGGAGGCAGCAAACTGCAAAACACAGGGTTAACACGTCACATGGATCAGAACTCTCTGATGCAATTACAATAAATTATGGATATCTTGGGCAAGGCAGGGATGGATGGTCTGTCCCCAGATGTGATTTGAAGATCACTCACAGTTCTCTGCTCTGTGTGTGCTCCACCTGCACTGAATGTTTATGATCACTACTGTTATTTCCTCCATCAGCTGTCCCTTCAAAGCAGGGACCGAGCACAGCCTGACTTTTTATGAGGTAATTTGTGTGGGCCTCTGCAGGTTTGTGACTGTGCCAGAGTCCAGAGCCAGACCTTGTGATCCAGATCTGCTCCCTGTAAGGATTCCCAGGCTGGTCCCAGTGAGAATTCCCAGATCTGCTCCCAGTGAGGATTCCCAGAGCTGCTCCCAGTGAGGATTCCCAGAGCTGCTCCCAGTGAGGATTCCCAAAGCTGCTCCCAGTGGGGATTCCCAGAGCTCCTCCCAGTGAGGATTCCCTGCACTGTTCCCACTGAGGATTTCCAGATCTGCTCCCAGTGAGAATTCCCTGCACTGCTCCCAGTGAGGACTCCCAAAGCCACTCCCAGTGAGGATTCCCTGCACTGTTCCCAGTGAGAATTCCAAAGCTGTTCCCAGTGAGGATTCCTAGAGCTGCTCCCAGTGAGGACTCCCAAAGCTGCTCCCAGTGAGGATTCCCTGCACTGTTCCCAGTGAGGATTCCCTGCACTGCTCCCAGTGAGAATTCCGAAGCTGCTCCCAGTGAGAATTCCGAAGCTGCTCCCAGTGAGAATTCCCTGCACTGTTCCCAGTGAGGACTCCCAAAGCTGCTCCCAGTGAGGATTCCCTGCGCTGCTCCCGGTGAGGATTCCCAGATCTGTTCCCAGTGAGGATTCCCTGGGCTGCTCCCGGTGAGGATTCCCTGCGCTGCTCCCAGTGAGGATTCCCTGCACTGTTCCCAGTGAGGATTCCCAGAGCTGCTCCCAGTGAGGATTCCCTGCTCTGCTCCCAGTGAGGATTCCCTGCACTGTTCCCAGTGAGGACTCCCAGAGCTGCTCCCAGTGAGGATTCCCTGCGCTGCTCCCAGTGAGGATTCCCAGATCTGCTCCCGGTGAGGATTCCCTGCACTGTTCCCAGTGAGGATTCCCAGATCTGCTCCCAGTGAGGATTCCCTGTGCTGCTCCCAGTGAGGATTCCCAGAGCTGCTCCCGGTGAGGATTCCCTGCGCTGCTCCCGGTGAGGATTCCCTGCAGTGCTCTGGGATCCCACCGCAGCACAGATCCCGGGTGTGTTCTGACCCCACACTGCCCTGAGGGCTGGCACGGACGGAGCCTCCCCCTCTCCCTGTCCAGAGCAGTGTCCCGTCTGTGTCCACTCTGCCTTTCAGCTCACCTGCAGAACCAGAGCCACAAACTCGGGAGACCTGATTTAGCACCGACTGCACAGTAACCCTTTCCTAAACAGAACAGCTTCACATAAACCCTGCACGCTCCCAAGCTGTCCAGGCAGGATATTCCAGCGCTTCAATTACGAGGTGTGATGGATGGACTAATTAGGCAGCGAATCTTCCCTGGGGGCACTTGCAACAGCCGAGGCAGGAAGGAGAGGAGGTTCCGCAGTCTCTGCCCTCGCTCGGTGCCGGGGGGAAGCCGAGGGAAGCCGCGGAACCGGCGGCGGCCGCCGTGAGGGCGGAGGAGCGGGCCCCGCTCGCTGAGGGCGCTCGGCGAGGCGGAAGAGGAGGCGGCTCCTTCCCGCTGCGGCCGGCCCGGGGACACGGTAATGGGAGCGGGGATGGGGAATGGGCTGGGAATGGAGAGCGGGGATGGGGAATGGGATGGGCACGGGGAATAGGATGGGGATAGGGATGGGAATGGAGAGAGGGGACGCAGCTCAGGGTAGAGCGAGGTGCGGGCGGAGGGAAGCCGCGCACTCCAGCCAGCCCCGAGCGCTGCTGGGCTGCGGGCTTGGAACAGAAACACAAGAAATGGCTCGGAGTGGGTCCGTGGGCTCGGCAGAGGGCGGCACATCCCCTCGCAGCCATCCCTTCCTGCTCGGCTGGTACCTCCCCAGCTCATCCCCGCGCCGGGAAAAGGACAGCGGGGATGGCTCGGGCAGGCTCCAGCGAGAGCGAAGCGCTGGTAAAGGTCCTTTCAATGAAAAGCTTCAAGTTTTGTTGTGTTAGAGCATCGCGCCCCGGGATCTTGTAAAACTGCCTCTAGTTTCGATTGGTTTTAAGGTTAAAAACGTCCAATCAGTGGCTGTTTTGGGCTGGAAGGACAATTAAATATTAACTCCTGTGCAGGGACACCTCTCACAGAGCAGGCTGCTCCAGGCCCTGTTCAAGCCTTAATATATTTCGAAATTATTTCTCCTTTTAAAAGGATTTATTTTCCTATACACCTATTATTACGGTATTTTAAAATCATTATCTTGGACTATTGGTTATTATAATTAGTAATCTTTAATGAAAATGAGAATTTCCCACCTTTTCTCTGCCAAGCACGTCCACACTCCACAATCCCCTTACCTGTGTGGGAGACGGCTCTAAATCCCTGTGGAGCATTCTGACCCTCACATTTATTTCAGAGTTCACCAGTTTTATCTGTTGGCACAATCTCAGCTTGGGGGAAAATGAAAGCAATTCCCTGGAAGGAGCTGCTGTCCACAAGTGGAAGGGAAAAATTCCCAGCAAAAAGTCTGGAAGTGGAGGAGGAGCTGCAGCTGCTCCATGACCGAGCAGGAGTGCTCAGACCCTCTGCCTCACTTTGCTTTAAGCACTTGAAACAGAAGGTGGGGATTTATTTCCCTGTGTGGCTGGAGTTTCCTGAAAAACCTGAATTGGTGTTTATTTCCCCAGATTTTTCCTTGTGTAGCAGATCAGGATTTGTCTCCAGTTTTATTGTTCACAGTGTCATGAGATCAGGCTTTTCTTCCTTTAAAGAATCAAAGCATTTGAAATGTTTTTTTTTTCCATTAGACAGGCAAGAACTGATCAAACGGATCAGTTTTCACTGATATGCTTTAAAGTTGATCATCAAAAAATAATGTTACTGATCTAAAATCAAATCATAAGCACTGATACATAACTTAGGTTATTTTCTTCCAGTATGTATTTTCCTACTGTCCACTGAAAGTCAGGTTGATGCATAAAAAGAGAAGATTTCTATGAGTTAATTACTGATTTTGAGAGGAATCAGCCCAAAATTCTTCTATTTAAATGCTTTATATATTTTTTTTTAATCCATTTTAAGGCCATTGTTGGTGAAATGTTCTCCAAATGCTTCCTTTAAAGGATGATCAATTTAAAATCAGATCCTACACAGAAACATGAGGCAGGTGGGCTCTGGAAAATCAAATTCCCCTAGATTCCAGAGTGCTATTCTGAGAGTTGGATTTATTTCTCAAATAGAAAACATTTATGAGCCCTGTGGTGATATTTTTGAAGATACAGAGTAATTAATTGTGCTGTAAAACCAAACCTTCAATCATCCTGACTGTGTCTTTGTGTGTGCTTGTACAGGATAAATATTATTACTGCAAACATCAGAAACCATTTGGAATTCCCACAGTTAGGCACTGGAATTATTTTGGCTTAAAGATGTCTAAAATAGATGCTAGAGCATGTGTGGTTTTAAGGAAATACAGTGAAAGCAAACATTGGAGGGTACAGGCCTGGGGGTCTGGTGTTAAACTGAGTTTTGTGAGGATTTATCCATTGGGATCTCTAATCCTGACATTGGAACAGTGGCTTCAGCACGGATTCCACAGGGGTTTGGAAGGTCCTGCTGTGGATTTGTGTGCCTCAAATCCAAAAATTACCTGGCTGATGGTAAAAACAATCATGATTTTGGTCAAAAACGGCTTCAGCACATCGCTTGGCTTGAGGGAAGTTGATTTTTACCTTCCCTCCTCCCCCTCAGAACAAGCAGCTGCTGGAGCCTTGAATGAAGGTGAAATATTTGCTCACACTTCTTTCTTGTCCCATGTTCTCCGGCTCATGCAAATCCCACTTCCTGTCTTTATCAGAAACAACAAAATTCTGAGGCCTCTGAGCATCCATTTCCTGGAGCCTTTGTTGGATTTTGTGCACAGTGTTGTGTCCCTGAGGTGGAGTCGGGTCAGAGACGTGGTGAGGAGATCCCTGGGATCCCTGAGTGGGATCCTGGCTGGGGATCAGGTCTGTGCAGGGGGAATTTCCAGGGGTTTCCATGAGCTGTCAATGCAAACCCTGCTCAGCAAACCCTGCTGGGGCAGTGGCTCTGTGTCCTGCTGCCATCCATGGGATAAGGATCAGGATCAGGAATGGATCAGCTGCATCAGGAATGCTTTGAGTGGCTGATATTACAGCACAATTCCAGCTGGTATTACAGAAATATAACCAGCTGCACTTCAGCCAGCACAAGGATAAGGAAATGCCTGACCAACAGCCCTCTGAATTCCACTTTTCCCTTTCTTTATCAGCCAGGATGATGCTCCAGGACTCATGGAACAGATCCTGAGGGCCACCAGCAGATCCCGACCATGACACCGGCGCCGGTCAGCACCTGGCACGGGAGACCCTTGAAATGGATCTTCCTGCTGCTGCTGCTGTTTTCCCTGGTGACCATGTGGTACCTCACCCTCTCCTCCAAGGCTGGCCTGCAGAACCTGAACCTGCTCTAATTCTACGAGTACGAGCCCGTGTAGCGGCAGCGGCGCCCGTTCACGCTGCGCGAGCGCCGCGGCTGCGCTGACGCCCACCCTTTCCTGGTCATCCTGGTGGCTTCCAGGCCCGGGGATGTGAAAGCCAGGCAGGCCATCAGGATCCCCTGGGGCTCCCGGGAGTCCTGGTGGGGCCAGCGCATCCTCACCCTGTTCCTGCTGGGGCAGGACACACGCAGGGAGGCGGCGGCGGCGCTGTCGGTGGAGGACGAGACGAGATGTCCCCCTCTACGGGGACATCATCCGCCAGGATTTCGCGGACACCTACGACAACCTCACCCTGAAGACCATCATGGTCTTCCAGTGGCTCTCCCAGCTCTGCTCCAACGCCAGGTTCTTCATGAAGACCCACGCCGACGTCTTCATCAACACTCCCAACCTGGTGAAGCTCCTGCTGCAGCTGAACTCCTCGGAGAACGTTTTCACCGGGTACCCCCTCATCGAGAACTTCGCCTGCAGAGGTTTGGACAGGACAAGGTTCATCTCCTATGAGGAATATCCCTTCAAGTTCTATCCTCCCTACTGCAGCGGGCTGGGATACATACTGGATGGAAAACTGGCTCTGAGGGCTTATGAGCTAATGGGCCACGTCAAACCCCTGAAATTTGAGGAAGTTTATGTGGGAATTTGCTTAAATATACTCAAAGTCAACATCACGATTCCAGAAGGTGCAGAACGATTCTTTCTCTATAAAATCAACTTTGATGTCTGTAAGTACAGACATCTGATTGCGGTTCATGGCCTCACATCAAGTGAACTGGTCCAGTTTTGGCAGGATTTGTCATCTAACACTTCAAAAACTTGCCTTTGATTGTGGATTTATTTAGAAACTTCAGTTTGGTGTAAGAGTGGCCCCTGGAGATGACTCTGACTGCTGGGGCAGTATTTCTCTAGGGCATTCCAACACTCTTCAATAAAAACAGGGATTCCCAAAGCACTTTTCCATCCCACACCCAGAGGGTACCTTGGAATGCTCTGTCCTGTCTGCCTCTGCTGCCTTTTCCATGTGCTCATGGGATTTCCCCCTGGGAATCTTCAGGAATGTACAAAATGCCACCGAGGAAAGATGTTTATAGTAAGAAAGCAGCTTTGAGGATGATTCCCAACTTCCTGCCTGGATTTATTGTTTTATTGCCACTCTCCATTCATTATTTGTTCTCTGCCCAGCAGGAAATTTAACCCAACTCAACCTTTTTTTTCTGTGGAACCCTCCTGAAAGTGTCACACCTTGGTATTTAAATGTGTCACCTCCACAACACTTCCAGGAGTGTTCCCAGCCTGGGGATCCTGTGGGAGCTGGTGGGAAATGCTGGAAATGTGCTGCACTTTGTGTGTCCATATTAAATGGAATGGTTTTGGTGTCTGCTTTTGGTGTTCCCAGACCAGGGAGATGAAGTAGAGCTCACAAGCAATTTGGACAACCCAAAAACATTGGGCTCATCAATCCCCCACCCCTCTGTGTCTGTGTGTGTGTGTGATGCATCCCAGGAGTTTTGGAACCCTGTGGGGAAGATAAAAAATCATTTCTGTTGTGATTTACGTCGTTTCCAAATGAGGTTTTTTTTGTTCCAATTTAAAACACAAAAAAGGAAGAAATTCCCCCATTGATCCTTTCAAGAAGACCCAACTCTGCCCTGTGTGTAAAGACCAGTTTTTAATCACTTTATACATATCAGCAAGGCCCAGTTTTCAGTAGTTTACACTTCTAATGGACAACGATACAGAGTTTGCAATTGCATGAACAGAATTAACCTGGACACATCCACGACACGGGGGGACAGACTATGGAGACGTCCTGGCCACGCTCCCAGGGCTTCCCCTTGGGCTGGCACAACCCCACGGCCCCGGTGTCTCTTAGAGACAAAGCCCAGGGGCTGCCCAGACCTCCAGGGGCAGGGCTGAGGGCTCCAGGACAGGACTGGGGGCTCCAGGACAGGGCTGAGGGCTCAGCAGGGTCCAGGGGCAGGGCTGAGGGCTCCAGGACAGGGCTGAGGCCTCCAGGGGCAGGGTTGAGGGCCCAGCAGGGTCCAGGACAGAGGGCTCCAGGGGCAGAGCTGAGGGCTCCAGGGACAGGGCTGAGGGCTCAGCAGGGTCCAGGACAGGGCTGAGGGCTCCAGGACAGGGCTGAGGGCTCCAGGACAGGGCTGAGGGCTCCAGGACAGGGCTGAGGGCTTCAGGACAGGGCTGAGGGCTCAGCAGGGCCCAGGACAGGGCTGAGGGCTCAGCAGGGCCCAGGACAGGGCTGAGGGCTCCAGGACAGGGCTGAGGGCTCAGCAGGGCCCAGGACAGGGCTGAGGGCTCAGCAGGGTCCAGGACAGGGCTGAGGGCTCCAGGACAGGGCTGAGGGCTCAGCAGGGTCCAGGGGCAGGGCTGAGGGCTCCAGGACAGGGCTGAGGGCTCAGCAGGGCCCAGGACAGGGCTGAGGGCTCCAGGACAGGGCTGAGGGCTCAGCAGGGTCCAGGGGCAGGGCTGAGGGCTACAGGACAGGGCTGAGGGCTCCAGGACAGGGCTGAGGGCTCAGCAGTGTCCCCAGGACAGGGCTGAGGGCCCAGCAGGATCCCCAGGACAGGGCTGAGGGCTCAGCAGGGTCCAGGACAGGGCTGAAGGCTCAGCTCAGCTGGGCTTCATGGGCAGGGCTGGGTTCTGCTCTGCTCCACAACCACACCTGGGGCCCGGCTGGGATTTTAAGGATGGGCTTTGTGGGGTTTTTTTTAGGGATAAAAAGGTTCTTGGGGACAACACTTCTCCAGACAAGGATCTCAAATGTCAAGTGTTCTGATGGTGAGGTCAAAGTTTTAAAAAACAAAGGCTTTTTTGTTGTTGTTGTTGGGTTTTTTTGGGGAAAATACAGTATTGCATAACTGAGGGAATGATGGGCGTGTATTCCTAGATCCAGGTGAAATTCCAGCTGTGCCGTGGTTTTAGGAGCTGGGATTTGATTGTTCTCTGAGCAGATCCTGGGAGAACTGCCTTGTTCTGTGATTGTTCATACACCTTAAACCCCAAACCTCTGTTTTGCTCAAAGCCTGCCACATGAAATGCTCAGAAATAAATTATTTACCACAAGAACACTGATACTACAGCACAGCTTGTATTGCTTTTTCCAAAATAAGATGTCATGATGACTCTGCTGCCTTCAGAAAATGGATCAAGCAGAGAGTGCTCGTGGTGAGGGAGCAATGAGAGTCCTGGAGAGCTGAGGATGGCCAGAAATTCTCCTGTCACCTGCAGGAATTTGGGGTTTTTGTGCCCCAAAGGCTGACACTGCTCACAGGTTCCAAGGCTTAGGTTTAGACACAGTGATCTCTTGGTGCCACCTGAAATGAATTGTCATTTCCAGTGCCAGCAGCATGGATAAACATCCATCCTGCTCCTGGTTTTCCTAAAAAAAAAACCAACAAACCCTCATTTCCCAATCTGGCTTGTATTTGATTCTGACTTTATTATTGCTTAAAAGCCTGAGCTCCTGTTTCTGCTCAAAGCCATTCTTAGGGAAGTTTTTTTGTGTGAGCAGCCTGGAAAAAGGTGAAAAACCTTAAAAATATGGAATAATCTGGGCATTGAAGTAGGGGAGGCCCAAATTTTATTGCATCTGCCAAGAATATTGTACTAAAAACAAAGTGTAAAACACAGACTAGAGGTTTTCCAAACCCTAAGGTGTTTTTTTTTTTTTTCTCATGCAGCTGTATTAAATCTGAATTGCAAATATTTATGATTTTGATAGGAAAACTGTGGGGGTTCCTGACCTGAAAAGCATAATAATAATAATAATAATAATAATAATAATAATAATAATAGTTCACTGGGCAAAGATATTGGGAAGTTGCTGCTGCTGGGTGAGGAGCAAAAGTAGGTTCCAAGGTGATATTCCCAGTCTGGATGTTATTTCAGAGGAGTTAAAATGCTGCAATGCTTTGTGTGCATCCTGGAACAAATAAATTCCCAATAAATCACACAGGAGATGTAGGGGCAGCATTCCCTGTGGTCACTGCAATTGGATATTTGGGATATTTCCCTGGATTTTGCCTCACATTTATGGATGATTGGTGTCAGAGCAGGCTGGAAAATGGAGAGGCTGCCTGTGTCCATGGGGGCAACTCCACAGGCTTCAAAAAATACAGGATTGGCCATTAAAAAAAAACTACTTCAGTCCCCTATTGCTCAGATAATTCCCAGAATTACCCCAGCCTGGTTTGGGTTGGGAGGGACCTTAAAAACCACCTCATTGCAACTTCCTCAGGAGTGAGCACAGCAGACACAGGAGCTGCCCAAATCCATGAAATCCATCAATTCTTCCCTCCAGAATTGCCCTCAAACCTCTTGTTTGTGATTCAGGAAAGGCTTCAGCTGCACCCACCAAGGTTTTGCTTTCCAGAGCACCCAGATTATTCTCCACAGCTGATCCCTGGAATTTTGAGTTCCCTCAGGAAAATCCAGATTTATCCACCTGCTCCCCCTAAGCCTTGTCCAGTCAGCACTGTAAAAATAAAAATAACAATAACAAAACTTCAGCTCATTGTTACCTGTACAGATCTTTTTCTGTGAGTTTTAGAAAGGCCATTTATGAATATCTTGGGCACAAGGGGCAGCAGCTCTGGGCTCTGCAGTGGCCAAATTCCAGCAGAACATTCCCATTTGGAATTTCCTACAGAGGCCTAAAATCCTGCTTTGGGAGATGAAAAGGCTGCTGAGGTGGTGGGTTTTTTTTCCTGTAGAATAATCACTGCCTAAATGCTTCTCTGTGTCAAACAAGTACCAGCTACATGAGCAATAAATCCATTTTACTTAAAGCAGGGTTGTCCCATATCCTGAGACACAAAATTCCCTTTTTTTTTTTTTTTAATTTTTTTTAGGCTGTGGCACTGGTGTTTCTGCAGCCAACACTGCTCAGGCTGATGCAGCACTTAAATTCTGACTTCTGGGTTCTAAAATCTTCACAATATTTTTCATTTCACCTCTGGAAATGGTTTAACCCTGCAGCAACAACAACAGCAGCAGCAGTGGGAGGTTAAATCCTTTTTCCTGGGGGGCTGCTGTGGGATTAGTGGGAATGTCAGGGCAGGAGAAGGAGCCATGGGGCCACCAGAGGGACAAGCTGGGACAGTCCCAGCCCTGCCAGGAATTCTAGGAACCATCCCAGTGCAGTCTGAGCTCCATGGCTGAGAGAATCCTCAGGATATCCCTGGGAACAGCCCCAATTCCCTCAGCTGAATCCTCCCAGGAATATTCTGTCACCTCAGGCCATGGGGGAAGATGCTCTTTGGGAGGCTCCAGATGTCCCCAAGGGGATCAGGCCACCCTGGATGAGCAGGCAGGAGGAGCTCCCAGCTGTGCCAAAGGCAGCTCCCTGCTTTTGGAGAGCAGAGCAGCAGTGCTGGAGCCCTTCTGCCCCAGGATATTCCTGCCTCCAGCACCAGGCAACCCTTCCCAGATGGAGGATGGAGTGTTAAGGCAGTGGGAGAACCCTGGGTTGGTCAGCTTGCATAAGCAAAAATGCACAAGGAGTTCATCTGGTCAGCTCCAGCTGTGTCACCACAGAGTTTGGCACAAATCAGCACCACTGGAAAGTTGGAAATGTTTCCATTGGGAGGAGAAACTTCCAAACCTTCCAGCTGGGAGCACAGGTAGGCACTGCACGTGGATGGGGGAGAGCACACAAAGCCTCTCTCACCTCCATCAGTCCTTCCTCTTGAAACCTGAAGCAGCTGGAGCTCCTTCTTTTTAAGCAATCAAAGCAAAAATCCCCAGGCTAAGCAGAGATCATTGGCATGGATGGCTTGGGAGGGGGGACAGGAGACTGAAGGTGCTGGAGCAGTTCTTGCTGCAGCTGCAGCCACTTGGAGGTTGACTGGGAGCTGCCTGGAGGGGCTGGGATGGCAGGGAATGATCCTGGAATGATCCAGGCAAAGCTGCAAACCACTCCAGCCCTGCTGTGTTTGCCTAAATCCTGTGAGCCTGGCTCACTCCCAGCGTGAGCTGCTCTCCCTCCCAGTGCTCCCTCCTGGCTGGGAATTCCTGCCAGCTGCTTTTCCTGTCTGTGCCAGGGCTGGAGGGGCAGCCAGCTGTGCTCCAGAGGTCATGGATCCCTCAGGGATGCTCACTGACCTCGGGATGCTCTGTGCAGCTTTGTCCCATTTTTCTGGGCATGCCCATCAATTCCAGCTTCTGCAGTGCCTGGGGTGGGTTTTTAGGGATGTCTCTGGACACAAACATCCTTTAGGGCTGCAATTCCCCTTTTCCCAGGGCAGCTGTGCCCTCCAAAGGAAAGGCACAATGAGAACATCTCCAGTGAAGGAGACAGGGAAGGGAAATTCCCCACACTGAGCTCTGCCTGCAGCTGCTCCAGCCCTGCTGCTGTGCCATTCCCAGGATCAGCATTCCCATGGAATCCTCACCACCCCAGGGCTGCATTTCCCAGCCCTGTGAGCCCACCTTTTCACACTGCAATAACTGAAGGCATTATTACCATTTCCTGCTGGCTGAACAGTGCAGGGGATTCAGAACATCAGGACCTTCCCATCCCCTGGGCAAGGAGCAGAGCACTGCCCTGCCTTGCTGCTCCACAGCCTCTGGACACTCCTCAGGGGCTCTCTCCCAAATTCAGGATCAGCACAGGGGTCCAGACACGTTTTGCACAGCACTGGAATTACCACCAGAGCCAATTAAGGGCTGAGATTATCCCCAAACTAATTAAAGGAGGGGAGTTTGTGTGGGGAGAGGTGACTTAGGGACAAAACTGGAAAGACAAAGATGAGGATTCTTTCTGGAGCAGAAATTTGTGCTGTTTGATTTTTGCCTTGAGAGACCCCGACCCCCCCTCAGCACCTCCCCAGCCCCAGAGCTCAGCCTCACCCCAAACCCCTGCAGGGGAGCAGAGGGGGCCAGGCAGCTGGGAAATGAGGAATATTGGGCTTTTTTCCCAAGGAAAAGGCAATGCCAGGTAATCCATCCCACCCCAAACCTCCAGCCCCAAACACAGGGCAGCCTCCAGCACCCTGAGGACTCGAGCAGATTGTCCAGGACCACGTTGTGGGGGAGATCCCAAGGACTTCTGTAAGGCAGGATAAGGAGAAAAGAGCCACCCCAAATCCTGCCCTGCCCCTCTGCCATGACACAGCTGGTACCAGAGCTGCAGCAAACTCAAAACTGGCCTCATTCCAGCTTACAGCAGTCACACGTCCCAAAACACAATTAAATACCCAAAGTTAGATCTAAACAGAACTTTTTAAACCTAGACTGAACACAACCTTTCATCTCTACAGTGCGTTGAGGCTGCCTGGCATTTGCAGGTCATCCCAAAAGCTGGTTCCAGACGGGTCTGCTCAGGGATTAACACCACAAATCCACCTGCAGTGGCACAAGGAAGGCTTCCACAGCCTTGACTTCCAGCTGGGGAGCTCTGAGGAAATGAGGTTCCCAATAGTCACCAGTGAAATTCCATTCTCTCTCACATCCCTTTCTGAGTCCACGCCACAGAAATAAGGTCAGGGTGATGCTGGGTGAAGGACAGACGATTCTGCCATCACAGCTGAGCTCTGTTCCCATCCTGGAGGTTCCACAACTCCCAGGATTTTGCTGAAGTTCACCGTTGCTTGGTTTGGATACAATATGGCCTAGAAGAACTGTTCTAGAGCAATGCACAGCCTGAATAAACGTGGTAATTCAGGAGCTCTACCTACTCACATGCTCGGCAGGGGTTTTTTTTGGGGGGGAGAGGTGAAACAAAGCGAGAGCCAGCAGTGGCAGCAGGCTGAGACTTGGCTCCTCTTCCTCCTCAAATCACCAAACTCTCCTCCCATCCACCCTTCTCATCCATCCTTCTCAAACCCTTCTCATCCATCCTTCCATCCATCCCTTCTCCTTTCTCCACAGGGATGAGGAACACGGGAGCAGCTTCTGAGCAGTGACACCCCCGAGGGAAAAGCAGCAGCGCTGCCCTGCCCCTGCCGTGCCCCAGAGGGGAGCGATCAAACCCCAAACCTGTAAATTAAAGTGACAAATGGGCGGTGCCAGTCGGTTCCTAAGGAGCAGCGAGGGCACAGGAGGCGGGGACACGGGGGGACAAACCGGATTCTCGTCGCTCAGCATGGATTTCTGTTGGGTTTTTTTTTCTTTTTTTTTTTTTTCTTTTTTTTTTTTTTGTCGTATTGCTCCTTCTGTCAAGCCGAGAACAGAGCCCGGAGGGATCCGCTCCTCCCGGGGACAGCCCGCACGGCGTTTGTAGAGCTCCAGATCCAATTCTGCCAGTCCTGAGCGGGCTCCGGGGGGGCTCCCTGCCCTCTCACTGCTGCTCCTCGGCTTTGCTGCTATTCCTGAACTTCACCACCATGACCGTGATGTTGTCGGGGCAGCCCCGGTAGAAGGACTGCAGCACGATGCTCTTGGCGCCGAAGTGCGGCTCGTCCAGGCGCTCCTTGATGAACCTCACCGCCTCCTCGTTGCTGAAGGCGTCCCACAGCCCGTCCGAGGCCAGGATCATGAACTCGGGCTGCAGTTTGTCCAGGTCAAAGCTCAGGATGTCGGGGTCGGGGATCACCACGTTCAGGTTTTTCAGGGGGTAATCGCCCAGCGAACGGGACATGGCCAGGATGCCCTGGACGCGCCACGAGCCGTTGAAGCTGATGAATCCGCCTGGGGAGAAACGGCAACAAAAAAAAGCAGCTCTTTGGAATGTCCAAACAGCTCTTTGATCCCTGCCAGAGCCTCCCAAAGGCTCATCCTGACGGGTTACAGAGCTCACAGTGTGGGAGGTGCCTCTGGGAGAGCTCGGAGCGCTGNCACCTCGGCCGGGCACTCCCCACCCTCTCCAGGAGGAAACGTCAATTTTAGCACCAAACAAAAGATGAAAACCCCCACCAACTCACCAGCTCTCTTGATCCTCTTCCTCTCCTTGAGCTGGTAGGGTTTGTGGTCGTGGGACAGGGGGATGGCATTGCCATCCTTGTCACACAGGACACCCCGGGAGTCGCCCACGTTGGCCACGGTCAGCTCCTTGTCGGACAGCAGCGCGATCAGACACGTGGTGCCTGCACAGCACCAGGGAGGGGGGGCAGAATAAAGAGAAAAATAAAATAAAGGCTGTAAAGAGGTGCTCCTGATCAGCAGGAAAAGGTTCTTGTATTCCCAGGATCCCAGGATTGTTGAGTTGGGAAGGAGTCCCAGGATGGGGGAGTTGTGACTCTCCGAGCACTGAGGTGACATTAACAGCAGCAGAGGGGCTGAAATTGGAGGAATATTCCCCATTTCCCATTCCCCATTTCCAGTTCCCATCCTTTCCCCCTCACCCCAAACCCCAGTGTCACTGAGGTGACATGAACAGCAGCAGAGGGGCTGAAATTGGAGGAATATTCCCCATTTCCCATCTCCTTTCCAGTTCCCACCTTCCCGCCCTTCACCCCAATGTCACTGAGGTGACATTAACAGTGGCAGAAAGGTTGAAATTGGAGGAATATTTCCCATTTCCCATCTCCTTTCCAGTTCCCATCTTTCCCCCCTCAGCCCAAACCAGCAGGACCCCAGAAAATATCAGCTAAAAAAAATCCCATTCTGGGGCTGACACCTGGCTCTGGATGCAATCCCTAAATATCAATCAATGAATATCTCCCAGGACTGCTTGACAGCAGAGAAAAATGAATTCCATCTCTTTTCTTTTTTTGTTGTGCAATAATGAAACTCAATTTCTCCAGGACTCCTGGGGAAAAAGGGCCATCCATTAAGGGAAAAAAACCATTTCCCACAGGACAAAACTACCTCCAGAACCTCCAGCAGGCTGGAATTCCTTGGCATGCTTGAATTAAATGCCAAAATGCCTTTAAATAACCAAAATTTGCCACACTGACCACCTCAGATTAGTTTAGGGATGCTGGAAGTCAAAGGAATGGGATTAAGAGCCAGCAAAGCTTTGTTGGGAGAAAATATTCTTGTACAAAATTGCCTCAGCCTTAGCTAGTCAAGAATGCCACTTTTTAAACTAAAGGATTTAGAGATTAGGAGAGGATTTGTCCCCATCTGTCACTTTTGGCCTCCTTTCATTTTTTAAAGCTTCCTTACACAAACCTCACTAAAAAATCTTGCCAGCATTTGACTATTTCCACACAAACTCGTTTTATTTGAAGGCTCTGATGGATTGATTTCCTAAAGGGAAAGATTCCCAAAAAAGAGGGAAAGATTCACACTGGGATGTGGAATCCATCAAGGCTGCACTTTATTGATACTGGATGTTGTCAGAAAGGCCAAATTAACACCCAAAATCGTGATTGTTAATTAAAATTAACAAAATTAACACCCAGACCCAGAGCCTTTGAGCTTTTTTCTGGGAAATGGATGCAGCTGAACTCGACCCACTTTGGGAAACAGCCCTGGGGAGAAAGGAGTTACCTGGGCTTGCACAATGGTCCTTCCAAGGGATGGGAAAGGTTTCCTGGCTGGAAAAGTGTGGGAGTGCTTCCCTAAGCTCCACACCCTGCTGCAGTCACTGACTGACCCCATGGAGCCCCCCAAACATCTCCTTTTCCAGCTTCCCTGCCTGGAATTCCACCTGCTCATCATCTTTGTCCCAGAGATGGAACCCCTGAGAATGCTCCAGGATGGGTTGGGGTGATCCCTTCACATCATCCCCCTGCCAGACAAAATTGTATTTTCTCCCCTTTTCTTGGCTTTACGTTTTTTTCCTGACTTGATATTCAGGTGCTGGTTTGGGTGGGTTTTTTTTTTTTTTGCTCTTTGAAGGCTTTGAGTTTGGTGCAAGAATGAACTGGAGTTTTTACATTTTGTTGTTCAAGGTTTTTCGCCTGTTTATTATTTTTTTATCTCACAGTTTTCTTTGTGCTTGGCCAGGATGTTCACAGCAGCTTGGACACGGGGCAACTCTCCCTGTGATGGGAGGTTGCTACTTTTTTATACAAATAATTACACACTTATTATTTGTAATTTTGTGTTAATGCTTCTTACTTATACTAAAAAAGTTCTTTTTATTTTGATTTAATTTTTTTACACTGTTTTGTGCTTACCTCACTGCAGGAAATGGATGCCAAGGGAGAAGAAGAAGAACTCAGGGCATCGCCTTAAAGTTTTTATTTTGTTCTCAAGTCAGCTTTATTGTAAGAATTCTAAAACTACTAAATTCTAATTCTAAATTCTAAATTCTAAAACTCTATTTGCGAAATTCTAAAATTTAGAAATTCTAAAACTACTGAACTTTCTACTTTGTGCTGTGCTAAACTATTGTTTGTTTGTTACACTTTTGTGACTTGCAATTCTTTTCTCAATGTTAGAAGCTTTTTTTTTTAATGGACTAAAATGAAAGTTTGTGTCTTTTTGGGCTCCGTGCCAGGCAACCCTCTTGGAAAGACCTTTCTGTTCAGGATTTAAACTCTTTTGTTTGGGTCTTAGACCTTTCTACTCAGCTCTGTGACCTTCCAGGGCAAAAAAAGGGATGCCCTGGACTCCAACCCCCTTTCATCACCACCACTTTTATTTTGCCAGTTCTGAAGGATTGTTTCCTTCATTTTTCCTGCCCCACCAGCAGCTCGAGTTCCTCATCGAGTTGATTTTGCTGTGGGTGGAAAAAAAACCAAAAAAAAAGCCAAAAAAAAAAAAGAGGGAAAATGCCACCCCCAAGGGCTGGAGCAGCCAGGATCACCAGCAGCTGCTGTAATTCTATTTAACTGCCCATTTTCTGGGCTTTGCTCACCATCAGCTCTCACTTCAAGGGCAGGTAGAGCCATTTCTGCCTTTCTCATAAATAAGAGACACAATCAGGAGGTTGAGGGGGCTCCACTGCTGTGTTTTCATCTCTGGAGGTGCCTCCACCTGCTTGGCAAGCTGGAATTTTGGGGTTTCATTCCTTCCCAGCAATTTTCTAAACCAGTTATTATGGAGCTGCTCATTTCCAACATGATTTTTGCTGGATGAGATAAATCCCCAAATATGTGTTTCAAGCAGTTTTAATCTTTATTTTCGCTGTACAAACAGGGAGATTTCCATCAAGGAAAAAGCTTGCTTTTCCTTCTGCCAGGAATCAGTCATTTCCCTGCATTTTCTCCTCCC
>JANPWX010000438.1:209375-229039 GCA_024734555.1 Trochalopteron elliotii | reverse complement strand
CAATCCCCCCTTTCCCTGTACCCCAATCCCACCTTGTCCCCCTGTACCAGATCCCCTTTTCCCCCTGTACCCCAATCCTCCCTTTCTCCCCCATAGTTTAATGCTGTCCCCTGATCTCCCCTCTCCTCCTGTACCCCAATCTCACCTCTCTCCCCAAGCCAAAATCCTCCCTCTTCCCCTGTACCCCAATTCCCATTCCTCCCATAACCCAATCCCCCTTTCCCTGTACCCCAATCCCCGTTCCCCTGTACCCCAATTCCCCTTCCCCTGTACCCCAACCCCCCTTTTCCCCCATATCCCAATCCCCATTCCTCCCATAACCCAATCTCCCTTTCCCTGTACCCCAATCCCCCTTTCCCTGTACCCCAATCCCCCTTTCCCTGTACCCCAATCCTCGTTCCCTGGTACCCCAATCCCCGTTCCCTGGTACCCCAATCCCCATTCCCCCGTACCCCAATTCCCCTTCCCCTATACCCCAATCCTCCCTTTCCCCCATATCCCAATCCCCGTTCCCTGGTACCCCAATTCCCCTTCCCCTGTACCCCAATCCCCGTTCCCCCATACTCCCAATCCCCGTTTCCCCCATACTCCCAATCCCCGTTTCCCCCGTACCCCAATCCTTGTTCCCCCGTACCCCAATTCCCCTTTCCCTGTTCCCCCGTACCCCAAATTCCCGTTTCCCGCTCTCCGGCTGCACCGCGGCCCCGTTACCCGCAGGGGGCAGCACCGGCACGGCCATGGGGGTGTCCCGGCACTTGGGGGGACCCGGAGGGTTCGGGGGGGACCCCGGGATGGGGCGGGGGGAGCCGAGAAACCCCCGTGCAGGAGGGGGATGCAGACAAACCCCTGTGCAGGAGGGGGGAGCAGGGGAACCTCTGTGCAGGAGTGGGAGCAGGGGAACCCCTGTGCAGGAGGGGGAGCAGAGAAACCCCCGTGCAGGAGGAGGGAGCAGGGGAACCTCTGTGCAGGTGGAGGGAGCAGGGGAACCCCTCTGCAGGAGGGGATCCTGCCCTGTGCAGGAGAGGGGTCCTGCCCTGTGCAGGCGGGGGCTCTCCTCTGTGCAGGCGGGGTCTGAGCACGGCCGGGCCCCTAGCTGACCCCGGGCGCGGTGTCCTGGTCCGGGATAACGTTGGTGCTCCCGAGCCGGCGCTGCCCGGATGGGATGTGCGACCTCCAGGCAGCTTTTTGTGAGGCAGAGGCGCCCCAAGGGCTTGGGTGGTACCAGGGTCCCTGCAGGCATTTGGCAGAAGGGTCCGAAACGGGAGGATTAACCCAGCCCCATTCACGCTGCTTTGGAGCAGCGTCTCCGAGGATGGGAGCTCCACCACTGCCCTGGGTAGCTGTGCCAGTGCCTGGCCGCCCTCCCGTGAAGGAATTTCTCCCAATATCCGATCTAAACCTCCCCAGGCCCAGCCTGAGGCCGTTCCCTCTCCTCCTGTCCCTGTTCCCTGGGAGCAGAGCCCGACGCCCCCGGCTGTCCCCTCCTGTCAGGGAGTTGTGCAGAGACACAAGGTCCCCCCTGAGCCTCCTTTTCCCCAGGCTGAGCCCCTTTCCCAGTTCCCTCTCCAGCCCCTTTCCCAGCTCCGTTTCCCTCTCTTGACACTCTCCAGCCCCTCAATGTCCTTCCTGGGGTGAGAGTCCCAAACTGTCCCCGGGACCTGAGGGGCCTCAGCAGTGCCAGCACTGGGACAGTCACTGCCCTGGTCCTACTGGTCACATTCCTGATCCAAACCAGGTGCCACCGACCTTCCTGCTCCCCTGGGCACACACCGACTCCTGTTCAGCCCTGCCTCTCTGCCCTGCAGTAATTAGCGCTGCTCTGCAGTAATTAGCTCTGCTCTGCAGTAATTAGCTGTGGATTCTGGCATCCCCGTGCCGTGTAACCATGAAACAACAGCCGGCCCCTATCTCAGGGCAGATCTGGAGGCACCTTGCAGATCCCAGCCCGATCTCCCCGCTAGGGCAGGGCAGGTATTGATCCACCCCCACCGCCCTGCAGAGAGCCCGGGCCGGCTGCTCCCACACAATCCACACAATCCACACCAATCCACACCAATCCACACCAATCCACACCAATCCGCGCCAATCCACGCCAATCCACACCAATCCACGCCAATCCATGCCAATCCACACCAATCCACACCAATCCACACCAATCCACACCAATCCACACCAATCCACACCAATCCACACCAATCCGCGCCAATCCACACCAATCCACGCCAATCCACGCCAATCCACACCAATCCACACCAATCCACACCAATCCACGCCAATCCACGCCAATCCACGCCAATCCACACCAATCCACACCAATCCACACCAATCCACACCAATCCACACAATCCACACCAATCCACGCCAATCCACGCCAATCCACGCCAATCCACGCCAATCCACGCCAATCCACGCCAATCCACGCCAATCCACGCCAATCCACACCAATCCACACCAATCCACACCACTCCACGCCAATCCACGCCAATCCACGCCAATCCACACCAATCCACGCCAATCCACGCCAATCCACGCCAATCCACGCCAATCCACACAATCCACACCAATCCACACCAATCCACACCAATCCACACCAATCCACGCCAATCCACACAATCCACACCAATCCACACCAATCCACACCAATCCACACCAATCCACACCAATCCACACCAATCCACGCCAATCCACACTGCCCTGGGAAAAGAGGGTGGGAATGGCTCTGGCTGCAGCCCCAGGGATGTGCCTGAGGTGGGATTTGGGGAGTCAGGGCTGCCTTAGGGTGCTGTCCCCACCTCAGCTGCACATGGAGTTGTCACCTCCAGCTGCCCCCCAGCACCTCCCAGGCTGTTTGCAAGACTTGGTAAAAATTAATTACTGATTTTACAATGCCCCCAGCTCAGCCAGACCAAGCAGTAACACCAGGAACAACCACAAGGTTGGTTGTTCTCCAAGCCCTTGGAGGTGTCAGCGTGGTTTTGTGCTTGATAAGGCTTCACATTCTTCACTGGAATCCACTTTGGTCCTGTGGAGACACAAGCACACCCTTTACCCCAGGTGAAAATGGACCTTTAATTTGTCCCGTTTCTGTGTTTTTCGTCAAAACTAAAGGATTTTCTTTCAATTTTGCCTGTATGCTATTGGAAAAAAAGCCTAATAACTGGGGGATTCAATTCTGCAAAAGAGCTATTTAAAAGTTTTTTTAAACATATAAGGCTTTATTTAAGTGCATTTGAGGCATTGCCTCTGCCTCCTTGTTTGCAAGACTTGGTAAAAATTAATTACTGATTTTACAGTGTCCCCCAGCTCAGCCAGGCCAGGCAGCAGCACCAGGAACAACCACAAGGTTGGTTGTTCCCCAAGCTCCTGGAGTTGTCAGAGTGTTTTTTTGCTTGATAAGGCTTCATGTTCTTTGCTGGAATCCACTTTGGTCCTGTGGAGACACAAGCACACCCTTTACCCCAGGTGAAAATGGACCTTTAATTTGTCCTGTTTCTGGGGTTTTCATCAAAACTAAAGGATTTTATTTCAGTTTTGCCAGTGAGCTATTGGAAAAAACCCCAATAATTGGTGGATTCAGTTCTGCAAAAGAGCTATTTTAAAAATTTTTAAACATATAAGGCTTTATTTAAGTGCATTTGAGGCATTTTCTCTGCCTCCTTGTTTGGAAGACTTGGTAAAAATTAATTACTGATTTTACAGTGTCCCCCAGCTCAGGCAGACCAAACAGTAGCAGCAGGAACAACCACAATGGCAATTCCTGCTTGGCAATGCCAGGGGATTCTGGATCCCCTGTAAAGGAACCAACACTCAGAGAGATCACAGAGAAACCACATCCTGTCCCAAGGAGCTGACACAGGTGGAAAATGCACTCCAGGTGCCTCAGGCCCCAAAGTGCCCCCCTGATCAGGGTTAAAGAATGCTGCATCTGCTGGGATGGCATTTCCAGGGACCCCAGGAGCACCAAAGAACACTTCACTGCAGGATTACGACACAGTCAAGCCAACAGACAGGAGGTCTCTGTGTGTCAGACCCTCAAATGTCACCACTTTGGGGCTTCCAGCTCACACATGAGGGTTTGAAGCAGCACTCACACCCTCATTATGATATCACTGTGTCCTGTCCCTGCACCACTTTCCTGCCACCTGCATTGTGCTTCAGCTGCATCAGGTCTCAGCCAGTTCATGACATTCCTGCTCAGTGTGGATGTGGGCAGCTGAACCCTGAGGTCTTTCCTTTCTCTGGCCTGGGCTTGCACTTGTCTGGAGAATTTCTGTGAACAGGTAGGAAAAAAATCAGGATTTCTCTGTTTGCTCCCATAGCACTGCTCAGTCAGAGCTGCACTTGCCCCTAATTCACAGTTTGTGCTAATATCCTGGGTTTTTTTTGCAGGAGAAACATTGGAGTCAGAGCATCCCTGGGCAAGCTGGAGCTCCTCCTGATCACCTCTGTGCTCCCAGAGCATGGGGGGGCTGCTGTGCTCTCCTCCCTGCCTGCAGTGAGATTCCAGGACATGAAAATCAGATTTGGGAAAGGTCTGTCTTTGGGAAAGAGTGCCACAGGGAGAGGCCTGCTGTGGGTGGGATGGTTCCCTCTCCCAGTTCCCATCCCAGTTTCCCAGTCTCAGCAACAGGGGAGATAGGCACGGGCTCAGCCTGGAGGCCAGAGCAGCCTCCTCCTCTGTCACCAGCCTTGTGCAACCCCCTCGCCCTCCCTCTGAGGGTGTGGGAGAATTCCTGGCAGGCAGGAGCTGCTCGGGGTCCAGCTGGGCTTGGGAAACAGCTCCAGGAGCACGGGACAGCCCCCAGGCTCCCTCCTGCACCCTCTCCAGTCTCCCACATCCAACCTCTCAAAGGCTTGCCTCCCTCCAGAGCTGGGCTGGGGTGGCCAGATGCTCCTCAGGGCTGATTTGACAGCCTGGAGCTGTTTATTGATGCCAAACTCCATCCTGATGCAAGCAGGAAGTCAAAGGGAGTTGCAGCAGCCAGGGGTTATTTTGGGCCCTTCAGCTTCACCACAGAGTTGCCTGAAGACTCAAACTCTTGGGATTAGTTTGTTTTATTAGTTGGGGATGGGTTTTAGTTCCTGCAGGGAGAGGCAGGAATTAAAAGAGTAACAAGGTAGTGAAGAATTGGGAAGTTATTAAAGGAAGAAAGGAAACATCTCTGCAGGCGAGGGCTGGTGAGGGCCAGGGGGGATGTTCAACAAAAGGAGTGTCCCAAACATCTTCTCCACAGAGTTTGACCCACCAGACATCTGGTTACCCATTAGATTGTACCAGGAGAGGTTCAGATTGGGTATTAGGAAAAATTCCCTTGTGGAAAGGGTGTTCAGGCACTGGAACATGTTGTCCTGGGAAGTGTTGGAGTTGCTGTGGCTGAGTGTTCAAAAACCCTGTGAGGTGGCACTTGGGGACAAGGTTTAACAGTGGCCTTGCCAGTGCTGGGTTGATGGTTGGACTTGATGGCCTGAGAGGGTTTTCCAAGCCCAGGGATTCTGTGATTCTACATTTGGTGATTCCCTGGCACAGCCCTGAGAGATTGGGCACAGGTTTGCCAACAGAACAGCCCTGGCACAACCCTGGAAATGGCATCAGGACCTTCCTATGGGATGTGCACAGAGGGGGAATGTCCAGGGACACTCCTGCACCTCCCTGCCCTTCTCAGGCTTTGCCAGTTCAGGTGACAAACTCTCCCAAGAGGTTTCTCCAAGTGTCACCTTGTCCCTGTTCCAGCAGCCCCTCTGTGCCCTCACACCAAACTTGTGTTTCCAAATCAGACTGTCCCAAATATCCACCTTCCTTTATTTATGCAGGAAGACAGAGCTTGAAAGCACCTGGGATGGGATGGGCTGCCTTGAACAGAGATGGGAAACTCCACAAGGAGCAGGGATGAGCACTGGCAATGAGCAGGGTGGGATGGGGAGGCCTGGGAGATGGGAACAGGGAACAACTCCTTGGGATTTCCCATTTCAGAAGGGAAGGGCTCCCAGTGCAGCAGGTAGGCAAGGGGGCATGGGTTTTACATTGCCAGAGGGCAGGGAGAGATGGGATATTGGGGAAAAACCCTTCCCTGTGAGGGTGGTGGGGCCCTGGCACAGGTTGCTCAGGGTATTGGGGTTGTGGCTGCCCCTGGATCCCTGGCAGTGCCCAAGGCCAGGCTGGACAGGGCTTGGAGCAGCCTGGGATAGTGGAACGTGTCCCTGCCCATGGCAGGGGTGGCACTGGATGTTTTTCAGTGCCCTTTCCAATCCAAACCATCCTGGGATTCTAAGAGGAGGTGCTTTTCCAGCCAGCACCTCATTAAACAGAACCTTGTTGCTGAAGAATATGACCACAAAAATAATCTTTAAAAGGCTCAGATAAACATGGACTGGCCTGTCCTGACTGATAAAACATGATGTCCCAGGTCCTCCAGCTCAGGAAGTATTACATCACTGACCACCAGAAGATGGGGCAGGAGGCAAACCTGTGTCTGCCTTCTTAGGAACTTCCTAAGGCTCTATTTCCCCTTCCTGAAGCAGAGGCAGCAGCTCAGCAGGGAGCACAGAGGGGCCAGGGGAATCCTTGAGAGCTCAGAGACAGCCCTGCATGAAGGAGTCTCTGGTTCCCAGGGCTGGTTACAGATTTTGCTATCAAATCTCTCTCAGCACTTGCACAAACCACCGGGGTCTCCTGCCAAAACTTTGCACCACTCTGGGCAGGACTGTGGTGTGGGATAACACAGCTCCCTGCTCTGAGCTGCTGCCAAGGCCCTGCCAGCTGCCATGGGGAGCAAAAAAGAGCTTTCTCTGCATCCCCTTCCATTTTCACATCTCTTCAGAGTTAACATTCCAGCAAACGTCCCATCCTGGGAGGGTTCAAGGCCAGGAGCAGCCTGGGGAAGTGGAAGGTGTCCCTGCCCATGGGAATGAGACGGGCTTTAAGGTCCCTCCAATTCAGACTCTTGTAGGATTTTATGAAATGAGGGTGACAAGTTGCTGACTGCAGGGGTTTGGTTTGGCAAGAGGAGCCTCCCAAAACCTAAATCCAAAATCTTCCAGGATTTCAGGCAGCCCTGTGGCTGAGAAAGCCCTGACTGTGCTGTGCACGGCCAAGGTGATTCTTCTCCCTCCTGACTGAGATGTTTTTTCATCTACAAGAAGGGGAGAGTGGGGCAGGTCCCTGCTCAGCCCTGCAGGTGCAGTTACACCTGGTGAGTTACACAAGCTGAGGCCTCCCTGCACACCTCGGGGTGCTGGAGGCACATGTGACAGATGACAGTGCTGAGAGAACCTCCTTTAATTACTCCTGTTCTCGCTGTCACCATCAGCAATTATGACATTTACTTTAAACCTGTCAGGATTTCCAAACAAGCCCGGGGTGTTCAGATTGACAAAACCTCCTGGGCTGCCTGGAATGGCATCCTGCCTGCAGCACAGATCATGGGCTGCCTGGGAGATTGCTCAGTGCTGAGGGATTGCTGGGGAATCTCTCCTGGACCCTGAGACCAACCCTGTGGGGCCTGACAAGGCTTGTGCTGTGCCCCTGTGGAGGCTGACTTGCACAAGGTGTTGCACAGAGCAGGTGTTTCAGGCACTGGAGGCTCCAAAACCACACCTCGGGTGGGGTGCTCCTGCCTTTGCTGATCCTGCTGCTGCTGCTGGTTTTTGGTTGCCTGGAGCCCCTGCCCTGCCTGGTGAGGAAACACAGAGATAATTCCAGCTCTGCAGAAGGGAAAGGAGTGGGGACATTGCTCCTGAGGAGCTCTGTAACAGTGTGTCAGTCAAGCGACCATGTTGATGCACCATTTGTGAGTCTTTTGGGAGTGCAGCCACAGCCCTTCCAGATCCCAGCCAGCCTCTCCAGTAGAGAAAGTGCTTGAGAACTGCTCAGGGGGCAGTTCAAGCTCACACAGCCACACACGTTACAAGGCTGGCTCAGCAGAGAGGCAGAAGGCTCCCAGCCCAAATCAATTTCCAGCAAGTGTTTATTCCAGTGTGCTGAAGGTGAATCTGGAGCCAGAGAGGGAGAACATGTGGTTTTTCTCAGTTATACAGGGTCTCTGGTTTGTGGGTGGCACAGGGGGCAGGGCAGGGGACAAGTGACCACAGGGAAGAGAGGAACAGGACACCAGGCCCCATGTCCAGTGGGGAAACAGGGAAAGGGGATGCCATGGGGTGGGTGATGGACTTGCCAAACCCAGAGAGAAGATTGCACAATGTCTGCAAGGGTCCATGGGGGAGAAGCCTTCTTTACACCTGGGGTATCTTTAATCTTCCCTTTTCCAGGGCAGGGCAGTTGGAAATTCCTTTAATGCCATGACAGACTCTACAGAGCTCTGAGGCAGCAATGGAGGCAAATGCTCCCATTTGGCTGAGCAAGGCTCATCCAGCATTAGCACATCTCCTGCTGCTCTTGTTATTTCTTCCCGACCACAATTTGTTAAACAGCTTCCCAGGCAGGCAGAGGACAGATTCCTGCCCTGTGGAGCCCAGAAGGAGAGGGATTATCTGACTGTTCAGCTTTAGCAAGGCTCCCAGCTCACCTGCCTGTGTTTTTATCCCTGGAAGCAGGAAATTGCAACCCTGGAGTTGAAGTACCAAAAGCTAAGGGTGGCAGTGGGGTGGAGCCTGTCCAGGCAGCTCCAGGGCCTTTCTGGGCATGGACAGATTGCTCCAGCAGGGCAACAAGGAGCCAAAATCCTGATTCCCCTTCCTGACTCGCCCTCACTGTGAGAATGGAGCAAAGTCCTTTGTCTCCATCCACCCCTGGGCTCTGACTCACTCGTGCTGAGCCAACAGCAGTGGGAATGTGGGATGAGCACTCCCACCCCAACCTCCCTGCCCTGCTCCTGCTGCCCCTCTGCCCACAGCAGCCAAAGGAGTAAATAAACACACGTGGCCCTGAACCATGGGTGCAATTGGTAACTTTCTCTTGAAAAAAATCCCTCCTCAGCAGCAGTTCGGGTGGAAATCTCCATCCAAGGTGTCATAGGACAAAGCAGGCAGGACCAGCCTTGAGTTAAGTGACTGGATTCTCCCAAACTCACCTGTCAGGGTCTCCTCTTCCCAGTTTTTGGTGGCAGCAGCAGCAGAACTGCCTGCCCAGGATGGCTTGTGGGCACACAGCTATAAATCCCTGGCTGCTGGACCCTGAGGCTGCTGGTTCAGCTCCTGTGAAGCCCCTGCTCCATCCCTCAACTTGGACAAGGTTTGGGACACCCTGGGACAGTGGAAGGTGTCCCTGCCCATGGCAGGGGGTGGCACTGGATGGGCTTTAAGGTCTCTCCCAACCAAAACCATCTGTGATTCTGTGGTTCCTGCCCTCAGCTATTCCAGTGAGAATCTCAGCACCCTCAGTGCCTGTCCCAGGGATGACAGAGAGGAAAAGGAGCTGGGATGAGGCTGTGCAGGTGAAACCCTGCCCTGTGTCACAAAGCCTGGGACATTGCCTGGGATGTGGGGCCTTGCAAGAAGGCATCAGTGCCAGGGAGCAGGAAGGGACCAGCTGAGGGGACAGGAGTGGCACATGTCACTGACCTTCACAGAGCTGGGCTGAGGTGTTTCCTGTGAGGAGCCAGGTGGGGAGGGGGCAGCAGGACTCAGCAAGGGGGTGAAGACTCTGGGGAAGCTTTGAGAGAAAGAAGTTTCAAACACAGGGAGGATCAGAATCACAGAGTCCTCAAGGCTGGAAAAACCTTTCAGATGATCAAGTCCAACCATCAGCCCAGCACTGCCACTGAGTTCATCACTGACCCATGTCCCCAAGTGCCACATCCACACTGCTTTGGAGCACCTCCAGGGATGGAGACTCCACCACTGCCCTGGGCAGCCCATTCCAACACTTTACAATCCTTCTGTGAAAAAAAAAGCCTCTAATTTCCAATCTAAACCTCCCCTGGCCCAGCCTGAGGCCATTCCCTCTCCTCCTGTTCCCTGGGAGCAGAGCCCAACCCTCCCCCGGCTGTCCCCTCCCCTCCAGGGAGTTGTGCAGAGCCACAGGGTCCCCCCCGAGCCTCCTTTTCTCCAGGCTGAACCCTTTTCCCAGCTCCCTCAGCCTCTCCTGGTGCTCCAGCCCCTTTCCCAGCTCTGTTCCTGTCTCTGGACACACTCCAGCCCCTCAGTGTCCTTCTTGCCATGAGGAGCCCAAATCTGCCCCCAGGATCTGAGGTGTGGCCTCAGCAGTGCCAGCACTGGGGGGGTCTCTGTGTTACTCTCACAAGGCCCAGAAGCTTCACCCTGTGCTCCCTCCTGCCCCCAGCCCACCCCTGTGTCAGCATCCTCAGCATCCTCAGCATCCTCAGCATCCCAGGCTCTGCTGACCACAGGCAGGAGGATGTAAACATTAGCAGGAGTTTGGAGTGAGGACTCAGCAGGAAACCAAGCTATCTTCATGACCTAGTTATTGATGAATCAGGGGAGATGCAGACCTGTGACACCCTCTCCAGTTATTTACCCACTGCATGGCACAGGATGTATCAGGGATGTTTGGACACTTTGCTCACCCCAAGGATGCCAGAGGTTTTGGGGTGGGAAAACATTCTTTTCAAAGATGTTCACACAGATCAGGCATCATCTGTGTGGGCTCTTCTTCCCAAATCCATCTCTGCCACCTTCCCTGACTCTCTTCCCAGTGGGATGGGCAAGCCACCACTTGTTTCTCACTGAGATTCCCTGTGGAACTGAGGAGCTCCTCTCAGCCTGGGAGCTCAGGCTCCTGCTTGCAGAGTCCACTGAGAGTTCCAGGTGGATAAAAAGCAAATCCATCCCAGATTCCCTCACCATCCAGAGGTGGGAGCAGCTCTCTGGGATCCCCTCAGATCCTCTGCTCCAACTCTGTCCTAGCAGGACACCAAGCCTGGATTTGGTGACACGTAACAGAGGATCCCCCATGGTGCAATATTAGCTGCTGCTGCAGTGGTTAATTACCCTCATTTCCAAACCCAGGGGGATTTGTGAGGCTTTTGTGAGCCCTGGCACAGCCCAGGTCTCCCAGGGATGCTCCTTCTGGCAGGAGTAGCAAAATAAATGGCTGAGCTTCCCAAAGGGCTTCTCTCCACAGCAAAGGCTTGATCCTACTCTTCAGGAAGGACAGGGACAGGGACAGGGACAGGGACAGGGACAGGGACAGGGACAGGGACAGGGACAGGGACAGGGACAAGGATAGGGACAAGGACAGGGGGACAGGGACAGGGACACAGGGACAGGGACACAGGGACAGGGACAGGGAGGGGGACAGGGAGGGGGACAGGGACAGGGACAAGGACAGGGACAAGGACAGGGACACAGGGGCAGGGGCAGGGACAGGGACAGGGACAGGGAGGGGGACAGGGACAGGGACACAGGGACAGGGACACAGGGACAGGGACAGGGACAGGGACAGGGACAGGGACAAGGACAGGGACACAGGGGCAGGGACAGGGACAGGGACAGGGACAGGGACACCTTAGAGCTTGGTCACACCCTGCCTGTGGTGTCTCCACCAGGAAGCAGTGGCCAAATAATAAGTTTCATGTTTAAGAAAACAACATATTTCTCTCAACTCTACACAGAGGGAAAAAATGTTGTTTTGGGGGGAAAAGCTTAATTGCTGCCAAATGTCTTGAACGCCTGAATGAGGTCCAGGAGGAAAATATTTGCAAAGCAGTCAACCAAAGGTGTCCTGTTCAGATAGTTCTTTAACTAAATAACAAAATAAACCAGCTAGAAGATGTGAGATTTGATAACAACATTCTTTTTGATAATAAAACAGCTTTTGGGGAAAAAAATTGAGAAGTGGCTTGAATTTAAATCCTGAAATTGGCAGCATCATCTTGCTCCACACCTTTTGGTGAAAATCCTTGTATTTTTCTCCATGTGCAGGGCAGGTTGTGTGGATGTTCCCACCCCTGGAGAAGAAGGGCCAGGGCCAAGTGCAGCTGCGCCTGCGCAGGGAACCTGCCTGAGGGCACTGGGATGATTTCAGGCTGCATTTCCACCCCGCTCTTCCAACCCTTCCAGCTCACACTTCCCTGCCCTGCCTCCTTGCCCCTGCCCATCTTGGGGCACGGATATAAACCCCTCCAGTCAATATGTTTCCTGTGGGGGCCCAGGTTTGCCTGGAGGGTGCACATGGCTCCTGTCCCATCCCAACTCTTTCCCTAGAGACGGAGAGAGGGAATTTTCTGGTGGCTGCTGGTGGTGAGCTCACACTGTGGGCACTCCTTTGGAGCTAGAGCAGCAGGGCAGGTTGCTGCTCCAGCTTTGCTGGAAACCTTGGAGCTCCTGGAGCGTGTGGAAGCAGTGCTGGTCCATCCAGGGATCACAGGTAAGCCAGGCTGGGAGGAGACACCAGCAGCCAGTGCTGGGCACTCCATCACTGCTTCCATTTTTCTGCTCCTTCTTCTTCTCCTTCTTCTCCTTCTCCTCCTTCTCCTCCTTCTCCTCCTTCTCCTCCTTCTCCTCCTTCTCCTCCTTCTCCTCCTTCTCCTCCTTCTCCTCCTTCTCCTCCTTCTCCTCCTTCTCCTCCTTCTCCTCCTTCTCCTTCTCCTTCTCCTTCTCCTTCTCCTTCTCCTTCTCCTTCTCCTTCTCCTTCTCCTTCTCCTTCTCCTTCTCCTTCTCCTTCTCCTTCTCCTTCTCCTTCTCCTTCTCCTTCTCCTTCTCCTTCTTCTGTCTCTCCATCCCTTCACCATCTCTCAACTGACATCTCTTGAGCCATGAGGTGGGATTTACCATCCTGGGTCTGATTGTTTTTTCACCTCACATCGCCGTAGAAGTGATGAGGGATGAGGGGAGGGTCCCTGTGGTGTGGAGGAGCACATGGAAACCCAGGAGCATGAAGAGTCAGGCCTCAAACCCTTCTGCTGGCATCTATTTTCCTCCTGTGGCTGTGATCTCAGCTGCTCTGGGAAGCAGCCAGCCTGGATTAAGGAGAGGCCATGGTTAACTGTGGAGGTTCACTCTCCCTGCAGTCTGTCTGTCTGGTCGGAGCAGGAGCTGCAGACAAGCTCGTTTGTGTTGTGTTCCACTCCTGTGTTCTCTCCCTTTGAACTGCTTGGGAAGGGAGGCAGAGGGAGCTGTGGGAGTCTCTCCCTGCTGCACACCCAGGGGACTGCTGGACACGGTGGTGGCTCAGCTCACCCCTCTGCAAATGGGGAGTTTCTCCTCAAGAACATCATCAGCTGATGAGTGGGTTTGAGACAAACTTCTCTTCCCTGCATTAGAGCTGAAGAGTTTTTCAAAGAGAAGCAAAGAAAGTAGTTTGCCACCCGTGCCTCAGGATCTCAGAGATGCCAGTGAGGCAGTGTCACCTCAGTATCTGCCTGGTGTCACCCCAAACCTGCTCACTCTGCAGGGCTGGAGCAGCACAGGTGGCTGGGTTAGTCCCACACCACATCCAGAGACTGAAGTGCTCAGCTCCAGGGAATTTCTGTCTCTGTTTTGTACCAAAAAATCCAGCTACCATGCTTCCAGATGCTTCTAAGGTCGGCACCTGTCTCCAAAAACAGCTCTAAAGTCTCGAGGATCTGAAAAAAAATATGGCAAATAGGAAACTTCTGATCAAAATAAGATCAGAACTGCTTTTTCAAATTAATGAAAGAGTGCTGAGAAACAATGAGGACAGGAAAGTTTTTAACATAGGTAAAAAAACAGGCAGAAGGTTAGACTTTCTTTTTGTTTGGAGTCCCATTTGCAGCTGCAATGCTACCAGAGGTTGGGTCTGGCAGTGGAGAACCCACTGGAGGTGTCAAACTCTGATCCCTTTCACTGACAAACCAGGGTGGAGATTGCCTGGGAGAGCACTCCAAGTGAAATCCAAACCAGAGGGAAGAGGCACGTCCCAGTGCTCCCAGTGCTCCCAGTGGCCCAGGACTCTGGTAATGCCCAGGATCTGTGCTGGTGCTCCAGGGCTGAGCTCCCACGAGCCGAGTTCCAGCCCTTGGGAAGATGCTGAGGAATGATGGTGGAGAACAGAGCCAATGAGCACCAACCTCTGTAGAGTTGTCCACTCCCCAGAGGTAACTCACAGAGCACAGGGAAGTTCTCCTGGCAGGAAGGTCTGAGTCATAAAGAAAGTGAGGAGAAGGGAGAAGACGAGGTGACAAGGACTGGGCTGAAATGGGGAAGCATCGTGTGGCAGCAACGGCACCTGAGGAGAGATGTTAATACCATGGATTGGTGACCTTCCTCAGAGTCCAAGAGCATTTTCTGGGGCTATTTGCAACTTCTGCATCAACGGGAGAGAGGAACTCTTGTGCAGTAGGATGTGTGTTGGGAAGAGGATGAGTCCTTGGTAGCCGGGTAAGGCGCTGTGCTAGGCTGGCTGATGCCACACGTGTGAGGATCAGGGTCCTCTTTGGGTGTGCAGCCCTCTCCTCCCCTGACCCAGCACTAACCTCCTCCTCTCCTTTTTCCCGAGGTGCCTGACCATGCCGAGCATATTTTCCTACCAGAGTGCTGAGGTGGATTGGTGTGAGAGCAACTTCGTGCGCTCGGCGGTGATCGCCGAGTACTACAACACCGTGAGTGCTCAGGGAGGCTGGGGCTGGCTCCAGGCACCCAGGAGCTGCTTTTGGAATCCAGACAGGATGGGACATCCCTGTTTTCTTTCCTCCTCCTCGCTCCTTTGAACTCCCTGGTGCTGGAGGGTGCTGGTATGGGGAGCATTTTCTGAGCTTCAGGTAAATCACGGGACTTTTGTTGCTTTGGCTCCCCAAAACGTGCTGGGGTCAGGGGCCTTTCTGTGTGTGAGGTGGATTCCCAGTGAGAAAATTGTGGCAGAGCTCCTTCACAGCCCAGATCGGTGAGTTCCTGTTATACCAGTCCTGCAGCTCTGCTGCCAGCCGGGGTAAGTCCCACACAGGGCTCATGTATTCCAGCTAAATGTACAGGAGTGGCAAAACGAGAGGCAGCACCTCCATGAACCGTGTCAGGCAGGTTGGGAATGTGGCACTCAGCGCAGAGGGAAGCTGGTGCCTGAGCCAGTTTCACCTCCTGTGATCCTTTTTCACCCAGTGCCAGTGCCTTGGCTGCAGCATGGCTGGAGCATCTATGCCTGCCTGCAGAGGGCTGGGAGATAAGCAGCCTCTCCGAGCACATCCTGCTCCCTCAGAGCAATTAAAGGCTCCCAGGGGTGTGAGGCATGTGGATTTACAGCCTTCCACAGGCCTTGTTTACAACTTTTGGCAATTACTGTCTAACACTAGAAGACCTTGTTCTCATGGAAATGGCTCTTCCTCTCTTTTTTTTTTAAGCATTTCCTGGTTTTAATAAATTACCTGTAATAACGATAATTCCCCAGCCCGAGTCCTGCAGGCTCTAATCACCCAGCCAGGGTCTCAGAGGAGGGGGCTGTGTGTAGTCACTGCTCTTTGAGGCACTCAAAAAAGAAAGATCTGCCAGTCCAGACCTAATCCTGCTTCCCTGTGGCACCCAGCTGGGTGTTTTGTGCTGTTTGCTGTTCACTGCTGCTGCTGCGTGGGCTCAGAGGTGCAGAGCAGGGAGATACAGAAATCACTCAATACTCACAGCAGCATCTCAGCTCTTAGGGCTTGGAGCAACCTGAGTGGAATATATCCCTGCACATGGCAAGGTGTGTGAGATGATCTTTAAGGTCCCTTCCAGCCCAAACTATTCTAAATGCAGCTGAAAGTGCCCAAAGTCTCTGTGTTTGAGACACTGCTAACACTGGAGAGGGGCTGATTTCCACACGAAGCCTGAAAGTGAAGGTTTTGGTTTTGGTCTGAATTCCTTCCAGGAGATAAATTTGCCTTATGTCCTAGTTTGATACATAAAGCAGCATTTTTTAAACACATCTTTGGAGCTGAGATACCATTTACAGCCAGACTGGCAAAGTGGCTCAGAATCCTTATCACACCAACAGCTATCTCAGGAGCTCTTCAAAAGCACTCCAGTGTCTGACTCCTCTTCTGGACACCAGCTGGTGTGGCCAGATGCATGACTAATTCTTGTAGACCCTCTAATTCCCATAAAACATTAACTCTCAGCTGCCTGGGTCCTTCTGTGGCACAGGTTCCTGTGGCTACTCCTGAAAATCTCACCCAGGTGCCCAGTCCTGGAGGGAGGTCCCTGCTAGCCACAGCCATGTCCCAGGTTTCCATATCACACCACTGGGTTTGTTGAGATAAATTCTCAATATGTGGGACTCAGAAACAGTGATGAAATCTCTCTAATGCATGTCTCAATGCAGATAAAAACAAGTGTGGTACTGAGGGACAGAAGGATATGGACAAGCAAACCCTGGAGGATTTTTTCCCAGCAGTTGGACTTGCCCTTGTTCTCCTCTATATCACACTGAGAACCTCCTCCTCAGCAGAGAAAGAGCTTTTTATGATCCCTGCACTGATGTCCTTTTTGCCAGGAGATCAGCAGAGTGCCTGTGCAGGAAGGGAGGGAAACAATTCTGTCTTAGGATGTGATTTCTGAGCAGCAGGAATCTAACTCTGCCATGTCAGCTGCCTGCCTTGGGCTGGCTGGTCATCTCCTGTCCTGACAAGGACAGAGGAGCAAACCCTCCTAAAATCTGCCTTATCTGAGCACCTGACAACAGCCCCAGGGCTGTGCTGTGCTCAGGGCCAGACCTTGTCACCAGAAGTGGGCAGGAACATCACTGACATGGGGATCACCCCTTCCTCAGCAGCACAGCCTGGCTGGCACTGCCTGGGTCCCATCCTCAGCTGGCACTGCCTGGGTCTCACTCCCTGCAGCATCACAGGGATCCCTCCTTCCTGCTCTGGGATCTCCCCCAGGATCAGGCTCCTTGTGATGTGCCCTAAAGGGGGGATTTCAGAAATCTGACCAGGCTGAGATCTGTTGCTATCCCTGCTGGCTGCATCCTGCAGATCCAGCTGGGGCTCAGGGCACTATCCCAGGTGTGATCTTAAAAACCTGCATCTTCTCTTCTTCTCCCCATTCATTTGTTCCCTGAATTCATGTTGCTGCGTCTCTGCAGCAAGCATTACTGCCCTGAATTAATTATACCAATATTTACCTCAGTGTCAATTTTCTGGAGTTTTAGGCTAGCTGGGAACCCAGCCAGCTCCTACCCAAGCCTCCTGGATCACTAAATCAGCAGGGCTTCCTCATTGAGCATCCTCTTCAATGTCTTCCTCCCAGCCCTGCCCCGGGGCTGGAGTGGAGCTGTTTTGTGCCAGCAGCAGCAAATGTGCTGCTGGGGATTGCTCTGTGCCAGCCACATTCTCTCAGGCCTGCTTGGCTTCGATGCTTTTTATTAGAAATAAGCACCAGGGGTATGAGAAAAGAATGTAAACAGTACCTTTAAGTACCTAGTAATACATGGTGGCTCATGGCTGGATGCAGTTCAGCCACAAAGCTCTATTTATAGTGACTCAGTGACCCAGAAATTTATTGTCTTCTGGCTGCTCAGGGGAGAGCAGAATTGTGCTCCAGGAGGGTCATCAGTCAGGGACTTGTCTTTCTACCCTCGTTTCTTTGCTGAAATGACTGATCCAGGATGCTGGTAATGACACCCACGTCCCCAGCAGAGTCTCTTTGTAGCAGCTCTGATGCTGTTCACACCCAGAGCTCCCAGATGCTCCATTGAGTGGTGAAATAAAGGGTGCAGATCTGCCAGAGAAGGGCTCAGTGGCAGTGGCAGGGCTGTGTGGGGTGTCCTGGCCCTCTCATATTCTCACTAATAATCCCATGGCTCTCTTGCCTGCCCAGAAAGTTGTGCTCAGCAGCCTCATCCCCTGCAACACAGGTCTGGCTTTAGGAACTTGCTGCACAGGTCTGGAGAGCCTCAGAGGTGTTCACCTCTGTCTCTGGCCCTGTGGGCTCCTCTGTCAGCTAAAGCTGGTTCACTGTGAGTGAGAATGAACTCCCAGCCACAAGCCCTGCAGGAATCTCATTTCACTGCAGAAAGTGCCTGGCTGGAGTGAGGAGCAGCCTCTGCTGTGTTTAAACCAGCACTTCCTTCCTCAATCCACAGCAGAGGCTGATCTCACCTGTCACAGGTGAAGGTTCTGTGCCTCCAGCTCAGGCTGGAGCTGCAGAAGTTGGGGTATTCCCAATGATCCTATTAATGCACCAGGATTAGAGCCTAGGAAAAGAAGCAAAGAGTTGTGCTCAGCTGAGGCACCTGGAGCAATAATTCACACTCACTGGGGAGTGGGACAGGCTGGGAGCTCAGGCAGGGGGACTCTCACATGTCCTATCACACCTTGGCTCCATCACCACTCCCTCATCTCCCCGACATCCCCATCCTGCTGCCTCCTGGCCAGTGTGACTAGAGAGGCTGAAATAGAAGCTGTGCTAGTGGGTCCCAGCCTGAGCAGAAACTCCAGAAAAAAACTTCTAATGGGTGTCCTGGGAGCAAAACCCTCCTAACCATGTCTGAGACAGAGCTTGCCACATCCTAGAGGGAAGACAGAAAGTCGGCGTTTACAAATCAGTGCTTGGAGCCAGGGAGTGATGAAACCCCCGTGTCCCCCACAGGGGTGGGAGCTGTCCCCTAAGCTCCCAGCTTGGCTGCTCCGCAAGGAATCCCGTTTATCTTCCTGACCCTCTTGGCACGGTTCTCCTGGTTATCCCTCCTCTCTGCTATCTGATCTTGCACATCCCGTTCCCAAATTAATGAAGTGATAACACAGCTATCATGTAATTAATGGCACTGTTGCAATGCCCGGTGCTCAGGGATCCAGAGCTCTCCTCTCCCTCACTGACTGCGTGCTGGCACTCGCACTCTCCTGCCTTTTTCTCCAAGCGTTTTCCCTCTCCTTGCTATCCCTACTTGCCTTCCCAAAGCCTCCTTAACCATTTCAGGGGAAAAAAAATTGTTTGAAGCATGGCTGTTGCTTGAACACATGGTTTGGTTTCTCAGTCGTCTCTGAACAATTTGACCTCGAGGGTGCAAGTGGGAGCAGCGCTTCTCTTTTCATGGCTGGAGTGGGAATTGGCCTGGATTTGGCTCTAAGCACCTGTGGAAAACCGATACATTCGGCCTAAGAACTGCTGCTAATGGGAGCATCAACTTGTCTCACGGAAGCCTTAGGGAAAATCAAAATGAATCTCCGGTGTTTAAGGGAATAGAGATCTCACATTAGGCGTGAATTGTGTTTCCCTCTGGAACAGGACGGGGTGTGTTCCAGAGAAATGACAACATCCCAGTGATTTGCAGCCCTGTTACCATAAACTGGGATCCCAGGGGACACCACAAGCCCAGCACCGATTTTGCAATTTACCTGGTGCTGCTGAGGCGAGGGAGACTCCAGCTGTGGATGCCGAATTCCAGGCATGGGGTCTGGGTCAGCGTGGAGCTGGAAGATGAAAGGAAAAGGATTGTTAGGCTGAGATAAAAGTCACCCCGGTGCTTTGCCAAATGGCACTTCAGCAGATGGCTCCAGAGCCCCAAAGAGCTGTCTGGCAGGTAAATGCAGCACCATAATCCCAACATTTCATAAGCAAAACCAATTTTCCCTGGGGAGGCCGTGCTTCCCAGTGATATCCCTTCCCTGAGCTTGCAAAGTCAGGCGAAAAAGGAAGGGTAAGAACCTACAGAGGGTAATTAAATTAGTTTAGATTTCCCTCCCCCGTGCTGCAGGGTGGAACAGGTCCAGGCTTTGGGCACTCGCTGCTGCTCCCCAGCTCCCACATTTTGCCCATCAGCATCTCCTCTCTCCAAAGCACTGGGACCTTCAGACAGTCCAGCAAGAGGCTGAGCCCCTGCA
>JANPWX010000438.1:190798-208979 GCA_024734555.1 Trochalopteron elliotii | reverse complement strand
CCTCAGCACCATCCCCTGCTCCCCAGCATCATCCCCTGCTCCTCAGCACCATCCCCTGCTCCCCAGCATCATCCCCTGCTCCCCAACACCATCCTCTCCTCCCCAGCATCATCCCCCTTGCTCCAGCACCATCCCCTGCTCCCCAGCACCATCCCCTGTTCCAGCACCATCCCCTGCCCCCCAGCACCATCCCCTCCTCCCCAGACTAATCAAAGTCCATCAAAGGAGGAATTTTGCAGAGTTGGAAACCAGGCCAGAATAATTCCTCTGTGTTCATTTGCCAGGTGTATTTAGAGGAGGTTTATGACCTCATGTAATTACCAGTGTCCAGAACACCTCCCTCCCCTGGCCAGGTGGCTTCACACCTGACACCACAGGATGTCACCTCAGTCCTGCCTGTTCCCACCTACTGATGTCCTGCTCATCCTGCTGCTCTCCACCACACCCAGTCCCAGCTCAGGATGTTTTGCTGACCGTGGCTTGCTGTGCTGGCAGAGCTCCTCACACCCTTCCAACCCCTCACAGGGGAATCACTGCTGGCTGGAAGGGTCAGGAGCCATCCAGGCAGCTCCTGGATGGTCTGGATTGACATGAGAGGGGGATGGCTGAAAGTAGAGGAGTTGCTTGGAGACACTGGGCAGCTGAAGATAAACCAGTATCACCCAAAAAGGACACAGCAGCTCACCCTGGGCTTGCTGGCCCCAGAGAGAGGGTGGAGGTGTCTGCAGCCACTGCTGCCACAGCAAGAGCTGCCCTTCCAGTCCCAGCCTGGCTTCTGGAGACACAGCTCTGTCCTCCCCTTGTGCTGAGAGCAGCCCCTGCTTTCACACGAGGCTCTCTGCTGGAGACTAGGATCCTCCTCACACACAGAGATACTGAGCCACGTGGTGGGATGGGGATTGCCCAGGAGCTGAGTGTGCCTCTTGTTTTTCAGATCAGCAATGTGAGCTTCTTTGTGCTGTCTCCTGCCCTGCTGTACCTGAACAGGGAGTACTGCCAGAAGAAAGCTGTGCCCCTCTACTTTGTCTCAGGGCTGCTGCTCCTTGTAGGTGGGTGCCAGTGTTGTGGGAAGACCAGACAGACTGCCAGACTACCCAACAGGAGACCTTTGGAGGGTCTCAGTGGCCAAAACACAGGGAAAACTCGGGTGGGCAACCAAGCAGCCAGGTCTGTTTGAAGGCTGCAGCCCATGATTCCTGCCAGCTGTGGATATGCAGCTTCCAGACCTGTAATTACCCGTGGTGTGACTGGACTGACTCAGCCCAGCCCCCTTGTACACCAAAATCCATGCCCTGCTCTTCAGGAATGGTGTATCTTCAGGAACAGCTCCCCAAGGGCCTGTAGGAGGAAGGAGCTTTGTCACCTCAGGGTGCCCTTGCTCCTTGCAGGTGCCTTCTCCATGTACTTCCACATGACCCTGAGCTACGTGGGACAGCTCCTGGATGAGCTCTCCATCCTCTGGACACTGGCTGTGGCTTATTCCTTCTGGTACCCACAGGCTTACTTCCCCAAGTGCATCAAGACCAGGTATGACACAGAGGGACATGGTGCAGGCTCTGAGGGGAGGGATGGGACACTGGCACTGAGGTGTAGTGACCCATAGATCCCCCAGTTCTCCTGCAGAGGGTCAGCTCTGAGCTCACTAAAGGGCTTTAGGACCAGGCCCTCCTTCTTTTGGTGCTGACAGAGGAAAAGTCACAACCCTCCTGTGCTGGGCTCCTCTCAGCTGGAGCTGTTTGTGTTTGTGTCGCTGCAGAGCAAACTTTGCATGGAGAATTTCAAAATTAATTAGGAAATGAAACGTTCCTGAACATTAACATTCAATTACTCAGGCTGTCAATCTGTTCCAGCATCCTCTATCATCCACGGAGAGCTTTCCCTCAAGGCTGAGGGGGTTTCCCATAGGATGAGATGGTTACACCCCTCATTTCAAGGAGGGCTGGCTGGGCTGGAGGAGCCCAGCAGAAAGGATGGGGCCACTGGGAGGGCATGGAGCAGCAGAAATGGGAACCCAGCAGGGCTTTACTCAGAGGAAGTTCCCTCCTGGCTGGAGCCCTCTGAGCCACCCCAGTTCCTTGCAAAGACCTGCTCCAAGCCTGCTCTTCCCATGCCGTACAGGAGGTCACCAGGAGTTCACTGTGGAGACGTGCCTGGGAGAGAGGGAAGGGACTTGGGAAGGGATTTGCATGTGAAAGGCCCCTCTGAGCCCTATTGTTGCTCAGGGAGCCCAAATCTGTGTTTGCACTCTCCTGCCTGGCAGCCCTTCGATGTGCAGAGCTCCCTGCCTTTGCCTCATCCCTGGCACCACCATGGAAGTGCAGGAGCTGCTCCCTGGGCTGTGCACAGCCCCACTGGGGGCTGCAACCTCATCCTTCCTGCCAGGACCCCACAGACACTGAGGTCAGCCACGTGCAAACAGACAAGGGATGCTGGAAAAGCTTCTCCCCTCTCAGGACAGGAGCAGGACCTTTCCCATCCTTACCCTCCCGTCCTGTGAGCCCTGGGGGCACTGACACTCACTCCCAATTCCTCTCAGGAGGCATTTCTTCTGGCTGACTGGTATCACCACCGTGATCAGCACCTTGATGTCTTTTGTCAAGCCGACCCTCAATGCCTACGCACTCAACTGCATCGCCTTCCACCTGCTCTACATGACCTGGAGGGAGCTCAAGAAGTAAGGAGGGGGCTCAGGGCTGACCTGCAGGCCCAGATGTGCTCATGTCAGGCAGTGACTCTGTCCTCAACAGTGAATTGGGCCCAGGAGGGGCCAGGCAGAGGCCCAGGCAGGACTGTGGACAGTGGGGTACAAGAAGGGCACCTGGCCCAGGTGGCCACACAGAATGGGAACAACCCAGGGGACAGTGGTGGAGTCATCATCCCTGGAAGTTTTCAAAAACCCTGTGGATGTGGTGTTTGAGGACAGGGTTTTGTGCTGAACGTGGTGGTGGTGCTGGGTTAACAGTTGGACATGGTGACCTTAAAGGTCTTTTCCAGCCTTTACAGTTCTATGAGTCCATGATTCTCCACCTCAGCTGCAATCTCTGCAGGTCTTTCCCTTTTGTGGGATATTTGGGAACTAGTGTGGGGCTGGGAAAACTCAGGAGGGTCTAGAGAGAAAGACAGGAGTGCTTTGGCATCTCCCAGCATCATCCCCACACCCAGAAATCTTCCCCCCAGAGCCAAAATTCTCCAGTTCCTGTGGAATCCTGAGGACTACTCCCCACAAGGAGCCTGCTGGGGTTTGCACTGCTGCATGTGCAGGCAGGAACCAGCCCTCTTTAAAACTCCCTTTCCTTCCAACACGATTACTGTGCTCCCTGTCCCTCTCTGTGTCCTCCAGGTGCAATGACAAACGTGTTCACCGGATGGCCGCGGTCATGGTGATGTGGTGGGCACTGGCCATCACCAGCTGGATCAGTGACCGCTGGCTCTGCTGGCTCTGGCAGGCCATCAACTTCCCCTACTTCCACAGCTTCTGGTAAGGGCTCCAGCAACCCCAGCCCAAACATTTTCTGGGCTGAAAGGTCCACAGCAGCTGAGATGAAACACTCAGCTGCGTTATTTCCCCACCCTCTCCTCCTTTCCTGTCACTGTGGGTGCTTCTCCTCACTCAGCCCAAGGATTCACCCCTTAATTAACTAACGTCCCCTTCCTCCTCCACACCAGCCAAGCACTGTTTTGCAAGTTAAATGGTTCCAGAAGTGCCTCCAGGTGGGCAGCTGGCTCTCAAAGGGCTGTGGCTGCTCCCGGGGTGCTGTGTGAAGTGCAGAGTCCTTGGGGTTATTTTAGCAGCCTAACTGAAAGGCAGGGCTTTGTTTGGACCTGACACTTCAGTGCCTGCTCAGGTGGGGCTGCAAGTGCTGCACACTCAGATCCATCCTTACAAAGCACTGGGATGGCTGGGACACACAATGGTTGGAAGGAGTCCCCTGTGTCACCCCAGCCCCTCTGCACCAGGAATTGTCCCCAGCCCAGCTCACAGAGCTCTGCCAGGATTTCCCTGTGGGCACAAACCCTGCAGGACCCACACTCCCTGCAGCCCTCGTGGGACCTTTGGGGGCTGCAGCCTCAGGGTGAGCATGCCAGCAGGCAAAGATCCCTCTGTCCAACACATGTTTTTGGTTTCCTTGGCAGGCACGTGCTGATAGCCCTGTCCCTGCTGTACTGCTGCCCACTGGTCATTTACTTCGACGTCAGCTACGAGATGCCCTCGTTCAAGCCCAAGCTGGAGTACTGGCCCAGTGACTCATGGCCTGTTGTGGTGCCCTATGTCACCCTGGAGGAACCCCACAAGCAGTGCTAGAGCTGGGTGCCCTCAGTCCCCCCTGGGCCATGGGGTGCGTGACACTCACACGGGGAACATCTCAGCTGTGTTCCTCCTGTTCCTCAGGCAGGGGCAGCGTGGTAGTGGAGGGGGCAGGGAGCAGCTGAGGCCTCGTGATGCTGGGCATGAGGCAAGGTGGGAGCCCACAGGTGCTTCAGAAGGCTCTGACCACACTGGTGTTCAGGGAGCTGGAGGTTTCCTCCAGCAGATCCCCACGAGGAGGGGAGGGACACGGTGCTGCTTCTGTGTCCTCTGTTTGTCAAGCACCAGCACCCCTTGCTGACAAGGGCACAGCGGAGAACACTGAAGCCAAACTGGTGACAGCTGGGTTTGTTGGGGCTACTCTAATTATTATTATTAACTCTATTTATTGATGGATGTGGTCTTACTCAGGAGAGCTGTGCATTAAAGCTGTGGACACTGACTTACACTGGAGCCCATCTTTGTTCCTCTGACTGCACCCCATCCTCTCATTTGCCAGTCACTCCCATAGACAGGGGAGCCAAAGCTCTCTCTAACCCAGGGAGAGCTGTTTATAAAGAAAAATCCTGGGTGACAGCCCAAAAGAGGCTCTGCTGGCCCAGGTCCTGGGCTACCCTGCCCCAGGCTCCTCCCCTTCCTCAAACCCCAGTGGCCCTTGTTCCCCCCCAGCTCTGTCTCCAAAGGCCACAACAGTAACTTGAAGTCTCCTCTGATGTCTGGAAGGGCTGTCTGGGGGCAGGATGAGGTGGAGGAGCCAGGATGGTCAAAGCTGGCTGAAGGGGATTGTCCCACTCTGCCCTGCACTGGGGCAGCCTCAGCTCCAGTGCTGGGGGCACTTGGGGCACCACAAGGTCAGAAGGATCCAAAGCTGTTGGAGAGTGTCCAAAGGAGGGACACGGAGCTGGGGAAGGCTCTGAGGAGAGGCTGAGGGCACTTGGCTGGTTCAGCTGGAGCAGAGGAGACTGAGGGGAGGCTCCTCGGGGGCTGCAGCTCCTCCCGAGGGGAGGCAGAGGGGCAGGGGCTGAGCTCTGCTCTGGGACAGGGACAGGAGCCCAGCAAGGGCTGGAGCTGTGTCAGGCCTTGGGATGGAGCTCAGGGAAAGGTTCTTGCCCCCGAGGCTGCTGGGGCACTGCCCAGGCTCCCCAGGGAATGGTCCCAGCCCCAAGGCTGCCAGAGCTGCAGGAGCTCTCAGGGATGCTCAGGGTGGGATTGTTGGGGTGTCTGTGCAGGGACAGGGGCTGCACTGATGATCCCTGTGGGATCCAGCTCAGGATATTCTGGGGTTCTCTGATTCTATGACATTAGATAAAAATGTCATTACCTTTGCAGGAACAAAGAGATGCAAAACCTCAGAGAAAGACAGTACTGTGCTTTCCAGGTTGTTCACACTGTTGCTCTCACAGCCATGGGACACTCTCCTGTCCCCTAAACCTTGCTGCTCACAGTGACAAGCTGAGCCTTGTGGTGGGTCTGGGTCCTGGTCCAGCCTGCAGGGACTGCGGCTGGGGAGCACCAAGGTTGGCAGATGGCTGAGGCTGGCTCCCTGTAACGCAGCCACACCAAGGTAATGTCACTCCAGGGACTATTTCTGGGCCCCTGCGAGCAAAGCAACAGCAGGAGGAGTCTGGATTTTATCTCTGAGGAGAAGATGATGGGCAGTGCCTTCACCCATGGCCGCGGCTGCCTCGTGGCTCCCTCTGCAATGGTCCCCAGGGCCACTAGATGGCAAATTTGGCTCATGAACCCCGAGCAATATTTCATCCTGAGAGAGGGATGCTTTGCCATGGACTGGACTCCCAGGCCCGGTCCCTCTGTTCTCTCCATCCCTCAGCACTGGGGTCAGACACCTCTCCTCCAGCACGGCCACCCCCCAGATACCTGCACAAGGTGCAGGGCACCGGGAACTCGCATCTCCAGCTTGTGCATGCCCCCGTCTGCCCATCCCGGTGCCCATCTCGTATCTTTGCCTCTGTCTCCCCTGCGTGCCACCACTCCCACCTCTCCCCTCATCACCCCGTCTCCCTTTCGCTGACCCTCCGTGCCGCTCTCCCCCCTCCTCACCCTTTCCCCGGCCCATCACATTCTTCCCTTGCCTATTAATAACTTCTGGGCAATTGCACCGGGTCCCCGCTGGGCCCGGCCCCGCCGCCGCCGCTGCCCCGCGCAGCCACTGAACGCGCCGGCAGCAAGTTCAAAAGTGCAGCGGGGCTTTCACAGCCCCCAGCCCCGTCAGGGGGTGGAGGAGGCCGCTTCCAAAGAAAAGGCGGCGTTGCCAAGGAGCCCCTGGCACAGGAAAAGGGGGTCACCTTCACCTCCGGCAGGACCCGCCGAGATGGACAGGCGCCAGCAGCCCCGTGGGCTGGAGATGCTGAGAGCGGCCGGGGGGATGAAGGGCTGGGCCGGGGGCGAGCGGGGCTAATTGGCCACCTCCGGCCACCGAGCCCCGGTGGGATGCTCGGCCCGGTGGCCAAATTCCCCCGTGCTGTATGGAAATAAGGGAGGAGTCCCCGGCGCTGCTGCCGGGAGAACAATGTTGCCGCAGTTGAGTGACTGTAACAGGCCCCGATGACAGCCGGGGACGCGTTAAAAATGCCTATTCAAGCAGATCAAGACATTGAGAGGCCTCGTGGGGATCTGAAACCCTCGGGGATTTCTGGATGAGGCCAGAAGCTGAATCCCCAGCCCTGGGAACCTGGAGGAAAAAAAAAAAAAAAAAAAAAAAAGAAAGAAAAAAAAAAAAAAAGAAAGAAAAAGAAAGACAGAAAAGAAAAGAAACCCACAAAGCAGCTTTAAAAGGGCGGCAGCGCCCGAGGCTGGGCCTCCTGCTCTGAGCAGGGCTGCAGCCTGAGGAAGCAATGCAGCCCCAAAACCAGCCTGTGACGGCGGTCTGGGCACCCCCAGGGCTGCACAGAGGGTGGGTTTGCACCTCCAAAATGTCCCCAAGCTGCTGGGGATGCTCTGTCCTTCCTGCCAGGGAGCCACGGCTGCAGTCTGTGGGGCAGAGCTGACAAACACCCCTAAAAGCTGTCAGGGGGATGAAGGGATGGCCAGAAGGGTGAATGGGGAACTCCTCAGGGGGTGAGTGACCCCTTCTCGACAGCCTGGGGAGTTGTGAGGGTTCCCTGTGCCCCGGGGGGGATCCTCGGCCGTGGGGGTGTGACAGGGTGACACCAGCTCAGCACAGGACAACAGGCAGGGAGGGCAGGAGGACCTGCAAACCCCCGAGCTCAGGGGGCCAGGCTGGGACTGGCCAAAAAAAACCCTCTCCTTAATTTTACCCCATCATTGCCCTGCTTTGGTCCTCCACATGGCTGCATAACCCACAAAAAAGAGAGGCAAGAGAAGGAGAGGGAATGAGGAATAGGATGGAGGCTGCTGCTGTCAGCTGATGCCAGATTAAAGAGGTTGGGAAAGAACAGCATCAGTGGAGTCTATTTGGTGCAATTGCAAAACAAATGAAAGAAAAACGTTGATAAGGCACCAGTCCTGCAGCATCAAGGATTAACATTTACCTGTTCTGCTGCACCAGTTGCCTCCCGCTGTTTCAGATTCCCAGGATCTGGCTGGCAGGCTGGAAACTTTTCAAGGCAGAGTGATTTATCTGTAAAAGATATTGCACATTCATAGACCGGCATAAATAATGCAAAAGTAATTAATAATAACCCAGTCCCAGCTCTTAACAATGCCAGGAAAAGAAATTGCTTCGCTGGAGTGTCACTTATGCCTTTTGGAAAAGATCTCTATTTGTTAAAGTGCCTCGGAGAGAAAGGACAGGGTAGTTTTGAAACAGGGAATGGATGTCACACAGTCCTGGGGTTTTAGTGCCAGCCTGGCAATCTTCAGGATTGATTTAAAGAACCTTCTGCTGGAGTCATGTGAAACCAACACTGATTCAGCTTAGATTTTATGTTTAGTTTTAATCTCCCATGTCTGCAGTCAAAAGTTTGAGACCATGAACACAAAGGGCTGAGAAACCCAGGAAGGAAAGAGATAAGCTCCAAGAATTATTACTTACAAAATTCTCGTCCTTTCAACTCTCAGTGTAACTTTTGAGGCTTGACACAGGATTTCCAGCTTGAGGTCTGGCAGTCCTGTCCCACCCACTTTACAATTGCTAGGAAAGATACTTTTCTTCCCCCCCCCACCCCTGTTTTTCCTACATCCTTGCTGTCCACTTTTCTTAGAAGAAAAAATTAACCGTAAATGCCAGGATTTCATAAATATTGATGGCTGTTCTGGAAAGGTGGAAGCTATCAGGTCCTGACTAGCTGACAGGGAATATTGTCACTATAATCCAGGGAATGCTCTGTCACTGTTTTTGCAGGGAGTCGAGGTCCCTGCCTGTGTCCTTCTGTCTGAGCTGCACCCCCATCCAGGGCTGGGTTTGACCAGGGATCACAGAGATGTGGGGAAGGAGAAGCACAGCCATTACCTGGGCAAATAAACCAGCTGACCAAAAAATGAGGTTTTAATCAAAAGATCAAATAGTCTCTTCAGCTGTTTCTACAAACCCCCGTGGTTTGGTTCCACTTGGGAAGACATTCTCACTGCTGCTGGCAGAAGAAAAACAAGCAGCTCCTTTCTGTCTGGCAAAGTGGTTTGAATAACTTCAACTCTCCACTAATGGCTGCTATCAAAATACCTAAAATGGAAGGATTAATTTTACTGTGCCTTCCCATTACAGCTCGAAAGGTGGTTTCAATTAGGGTCGGTCTCCACTGGTTTTTTTGTTCACTTTCTATGAACATTAAGTCACTTCTGTCCCTATTCATGAGCTCAGTTCTGCAGAGGTTCTTCACAGATGTGTTCAAACACAAAACTGGATTGCACTGAAATGTCACCCTTTGCTTCTTGGGCACAAATATTTAACAAAAGGTGAAGATTTACCTGAAATGCTGAAATATTCAACATTAAGTTGTGCATGGGGTTATAAATTTCACAATCTGCTGTAGATGCTGCAGATATTTAGATAGGCCTTCAACAAGAGACCAGCTGTCTCAGCTCCCTGAAATGTTTAAGCATATGTTTAATTTTAAGAATATGAATAATTCCATTGATATCAATGGCACTTACTTACACTTAAGAATATATTTTGCTGAGCTGGAGCAAGGAATAGTGCCATGTAGTGCCAATAAAGTGCAAATTGCAATATCTCACTAAGTGCTTTCTGGGACCAATTTAAAAATTAATCAATGAAGATCTGTCGTGTGAAAATGCAGGAATTAATATATGTGAGATTTTGCTGTTTGCTATCCTAATATTGCCAAGTATTAACATCCACCAGAGAACTGACAAGTGAAATCAAACCCAAATCTGTGAAACAGAGCAAAAATGGCAACAAGTTGCATGTGTTGTTCATCATGAATCATCCTATCAGGCTTCAAGATTTACCCATGTAACATTAAATAACATTTACCATCTTTACAGGCAGACACAGATATAGATTAATTCCAATTAAGATTTGGAATCAGATGATCTTTAAGGTCCCTTCCAAGACAAACACTCTCAGGGATGCACAGGGTGAGATTGTTGGGGCGTGTGTGCAGGAGTTGGACTCAAAATCCTTGTGGGTCTCTTCCAGTTTGGGATAGTCTGTGATTCTATAACTCCTAGTGATTAAAATATCATAGAGCAAAGGGTCAAAAAATAACATTATTTTCCTCCTTCTGCCTCTTACCCTCCACCAAACATTTTTTACAAGGATCAAATAAAATTTTCCAGGCACAAACCACTTCAGCCATTTGTATTTGCCCTCACAATTTTACTCCTCACAAGTTCAACACCCCTGACATTGCCTGTGACCTCCAGAGACCTGGGCCATGCCCCTCTTCCCCTGGGATGGTGTCACCAAATAAATAACTCTATATCCATATGCAAATGATTGCTGTTTTCAAGCTGTTCCCCAGCGACCTCACACACTGCCCAGACGGTGCAGGAATATGTTTCCCACATATGTCAGATGTTTGGTGACACATTTCACACGTATTTAAAATAAATCTCCTGGCCTATAAAAAATGCCCAGGCACCCAAACCGAGCGCTCTGCACCTGCAGTGTTTGCAGAGTGCAGTTCCAAAACTGCATGAAATGGGTCCAAATTGATTAAATCCTTCATCCAGCTCAAATATTGATGGTTTATAAGTTTATAATTGCAGTGGGTTCACTCATGGGAGGGGATTACCTGGCTTATTTGATGGCTGAGTAACAAAGGGAAAGAATTTGTTACAGCTCTGCCTCCACATTGACAGCTCTGAATCCTCCCTGTGTTGGTCAAAACAGTGTTTGTCACATGAGTTTGTCACTTTATATTCCAGCCTGACTCCCTTGAAACTGCACTTGTTGTGCTTTGATGCAACAAAATCCAGCTCCAGGGTGTTTGAGATGTGCCAGGCTGCTAAAAAAATGGCTTTGGTGCAATCAGAGGCACTCCTGTCTCACAGGTAACGATGGCACTGATAAAGCTGAAGTTTCAGTGGGCTGAATTTCAGCATGGCAGGGCCAGCCAAATGCCCTGAGTCACAGCACGTTGGCATAGCCCCCACTGCAGCGTGGGGCATTATCTGAGCTGGTATCAGACCTCAGCCAGGTAGAGCAGGGCTCATTTGCATCCATTTGCATATGTGGCAACCCCTCCTGCAGTTGCTGTACAGCTCCCTGAAATGTTTAAGCATATGTTTAATTTTAGGAATATGAATAATTCCATTAATATCAATGGCACTTACTTAACACTTAAGAATATATTTTGCTGTGGAAGGTGAAAGCTCTTTTTACACCATTTCAGAAAAACAGTTTAGTGGAATCTGTCATGGGAGCACCTGACCCAGAATCCACCAAAAAAATTCTGCAGTTCTTAATAATTTCATACAATCACAGAATCAATCACAATGGTTCAGACCATTGAGTCCAACCAGCAACCCAGCAGCACCAACATCCAAACCATGTCCCTAGGGGCCACATCCACAAGTTTTCTGAACACTTCCAGCAGTGGTGATTCCATCACTGCCCTGGACAGCCCATTCCAATGCTCTGCAACCCTTTCTGTGAGGAAATTTTCCCAATATCCAACCTAAACCTTCCTTGGACCAACTTGAGGCTGTTTTTTGTCCTGTCCCTTGTTCCCTGGGAGCAGAGCCCAACCCCTGCACGGCTGCACCCTCCTGTCAGGGAGTTGTGGAGAACCAGAAGGTTTCCCCTGAGCCTCCTTTTCTGCAGGCTGAGGCTTGGAATGCTACAGGCTCTGAAAAACAGCTCCAGGAGCTCTGGCTTTGTCTCACAATGTGCTCTGAGTGCAGAGAGCATCACACATCACCAGGCTGGGGACCCACTGCCCCTGGAAAATGCCAGTGGCTCTCAAAACCACCAGGCTGAATTACTGGGATTGGAAATAGCAGAAACACCAGTCCCAAGAGGAAAAGGCTCCACACAGCATGAGAAGGGCTCAGGATGCTCAGAACCAGGGCAAGCATGAGTGTGCAGCCACTGGACTGCCACCTTAGAGCCCTGGGAAACTCCAAACACTGGGAGGGCCTTGGGAGAGGTTCTCTCTCAGTGTATTTGTAGAATCATGGAATGATTTGGGTTGGAAGGGACTTTAAAGCCCATCCAGTTCCACCCCTGCCATGGGCAGGGTCACCTTCCACTCTCCCAGGTTGCTCCAAGCCCCACCCAACCTGGATTTGGACACTCCCAGGGATGGGGCAGCCACAGCTGCTCCAGGAAATGTGGGATAGAAATCCCTACTCACTTTTTGGGCTCTTCAACCCAGAACATAACTCAAGACAGGCTCTTTGGTGCTGGTCAGACTTCCCTACTGATCTCCTTCTGTCATGTTCTATTTTTCAAGCTATTTTTTTCCCTCATCTGGTATTTTTCAGTGGCCTAAAGGTTACCCTGCAGAGGTGACAGCCCTCAGTCACAAGGTGGCCTCTCTCTCAGCATGCAGATGGGCACCTTTCAAAGGTTTTGGCAGCAGCCAAAAGCAGCCCTGTGCAGAGCAGACACTGATTTCAGCAGTGAATCTCCCTCCCTCCTATTGTCCCACGATTGTGTTTGCTCCAGTGGCCACATGAGGTGCCTGGGCCCGTCTCCTGCAGCTGTCCTTGTGCCAGCAGTTTGTATTCAGCCTGGGACAAATCCAGCTGGTGAAATTCTCCCTGTGGCAGGTCTGGCCAGCTCTGGCAGCACCAGGCTGTTACATCACTTGGCCAAAGCTGACCTCTGCCTGCAGAGCACAAGGGGAAGGTGCCCTCACCTCAATAGCCAGCGCAGAGGAGTGATGGGTGTCACTTCAGCAGCCCATTATAATGCCAAGCTCACCTTTGGTGTTAATGAGGCCCCTTCATTAAGAGCCTGGAGCAGAGGGGTCAGGGGCTGAACAGTGACAGGCTCCTTTCTCCCCCAGCAGCCTGGTGCTGCTCATTCAGAACTGGGTCACGTTGGCGGGGCAGTTCCAGGACGCTTGTGCTGCCCATGTTGCATCTGCAAGGGACGTGATGTGTTTGGGACTATTCATCTGGCTCTTTTCACCAGCACTAAATACCCAGAAAGAATAAAATAAATTCTCATTGTGCTCCCGCTCACTAAGAAAAATTTTCTCTCTTCCTTCTGGTTCGGAGGGTTATTGTACATTTAAATCCTTCTGTGTTTTTCAGTAGCTCTAGCATGCTATAATTTAGATTTTCCTCGGGCACAAAAGAACGTAGTTAAGCTAAACTATATTACAGTGTGGGTTGGGTTTTTTTTACAAAGTCCTTCATTAATAAGGAACTAAAGAATTTCCAAGCTGTCTGTAATTTTTCCCAGATGCAGCTAGTAGTTGCTAGGAGTATCTTTTTGGCAATCAGAGTTTTTGGTTATTAACAATCTGGGCTCTTGCTACACTACACCAGTGTTAAATATGTTCTGTGAACACTGCAGTGTGGAGTGTGAACTGCAGAAGGGGAAGGCAGACAACAGGCAAAAGAAAATGATTTTTTAGAAGAATAAACACTGCTGGGGTTCACAGCTGATTGAAACAAGCCCAGGATTCCCTGCAGAGATCCCAGTGCTGATTAACAAACCAGGAGCCGGCGTGGCTGCAGTTCTCACTCACCCCTCACTCACAGCTTCTCCCTGTCACCCTGAGGTGACCCTGTGCCAGACACAGACCAGAGCAGCACCCAGGTGCCCCCAGAGAAACCAAATCCTCCCTCAGCTTCAGCTTCAGGACATTTTCAGAGGCTGCACACAAGGATGTGATGCTGTGGTTGGCAAAGTCTTGGTCCGCACCAAGAGAAAAATCTCAGCCCCTTCTCACTTAAATGTCACCAATTCTGGTGATTTGCTCATCATGGGAACACCACAGAGCACTTGGCTCATGGGATGTGCTTTGCAGAAGTGGGTGAAGACCACTGTGATCATTTTGCAGCTGTAAGAGAAGGCAGTTGAGGTCACTGACATCCAGAACGTGAGGATCTTTCCACTCAAGCATGTTGCACATGGGCACGAAGTGGAAGAGTGAATTTTCTCAGAGAAACCCTGCTCAAACGTGAGGTTTGTGTCCTAATCTTTAAATCCTTTAGAGCTATTACAAGATGATAATTTTCCTGCACTGCCTGATTCTTCCCTTGCTGGAATCAGCTTTGCTTGTTCCCTGGCTGGTGTCCAAGCCACTCAGAGCCCAGACTGACCACAGAAATCATGGTCTTCAGTGCAAGAGTGGAAGCAGGGAAGGCTGCAGCTAAATTAATAATGAGAAAATAATAATGAATGATGAAAAACAGTGAAACAAACTTGTTTCTCCAGAGACAGGAAGGGCAAGCCACAAGCACAGACATACAAAACCATGACAGGGACCTTGCAGTCAATATACAGTTGATGTACAGCCCACCTTGCAGTGAGGGATGCTAAACCTACAGGAAAGAACTTTTGCTGAAAAATGAGCAATTCAGGCATCTTGGGCTGCATGAGGATGGTCTGGAGGGGCTGCTGGGGAGGGTGAGGAGCTGTGTGTGTCTTTGAGAGGGTCAGTGCTGTGTTCCTGCAGAGAAAAGGAGCCAGGGGAAGGAAGAGGGACCTGGAGGGGCAGTTTTGTCTGCAGTTGCCTGCCATGGCTCTGCCAGTCTGGTGACTGGGGGGACACCTGAGCATGGGCTGCTCTGTCAGGACTTTCCCCACTGGAGCACCAGGATTCATCTGATCCCAACACTCTGGCTGCTCCTCCTTTGCTCACACTTCCCAGGAAAAGCAACATTCAGACTGTCAAGCATCCATGGTGTGCACAGGCAGGAGAGAGAAAGAACATGTTGTCCTTTCCCAGGGCTGAAACCTGGGAAAACACACCCGAAATCTTTCCCATCCCTGGCCAAGGCAGGGATAAGTGCAGTTTAAAGTCTTTTTTCCACTTTATTTTCCATCATCCCCAACTCTCACGGGACAGAACCAGCCCTTGGCATGGTCCCCTACCATGGGCCAAGCCAGATTAAACACACACCTTTCAGTCCGAGACAAGGATCTTTGAGGCAAGACTCTGGAAAGAAAAATTTTAAAAAAAAATAAAAACCCCAAACAAAAATGGAAGGAGAGCTGCGGTGTCTCATTTGCATATTTGAATATGCAAATGAGGGCTGTTTCTTATCCATTGGCATTGGCCCTACTGTAGATGGCAGCAGCACAGCGGATCTCTGCCAGCATCCAGTGCCACAAAGAAAGACGTTAATTGGATTTGCAGACGCTCATTGCAAAGCCCAGAAGTTGCTGGAATAGGTATAAAGAACCAGGAGCTCAGCCCACGGCTGCCTCGGGTGCGAAGGCACTCGGCTGACAGCTCGTTAGCTTGAGATCTCCCTGCAAAATTAGGAGTTTTGGAGAAGCCTGGATGGCTGCTGGCTCCGGCATCCCCAGCACCCGAAACTCCCAACACACTCCCAAAGAGCCTGGCAAATTTTCTACCCTTGGCTGTGATTTTTTTTTTTTTCTCTCTTTTTGAGGGGAGCTTGAAAAGAAAATGGGGGTAGGTTGATCATTGGTTGCGCTGGAAACGGTTCAGGCTGGGAACTGCTAGCAGAGCAAAGGCTGGTTCTAGGAATTTCTCTCCTTGAGTGTTTTCGCAGTTGAATGTAAAGAGCCACCCCAGCACATTTTAAATTAATCCCTTCACGCCACTTCATCGAATATCCTGAGTTGGAAGGGATCCACAGGGATCAGCACAGTCCAGCTCCAAAGGGCTTGTCCCAGCAGAGAGTGCTTGGAGCACCAGGTGGTGCTTACCCCAAATGGGACACCTCAAATCGTTCAGTAAAAACGTGGTTTAATGCCCAATTATTGGGCTGCCAGAGTGCATGTGGAAGCTGAGGCACCTGGCTCTGGGTTTCCCATCTTGCAAGTGTCCAAGTTCTTGCTCAGATCCTGCCCCTGAAAGCTGGAGGAGTGACCTGTGTCCAAACCAGAAGTGGGATGGCAGCTGTGTTCTGCACTGGGAGAGCACAAAAACAACCATTAACACCAGGCTGGGCAGAAATAAAGGCGTGGAAAAATTGCCATTGAGGGAAATGAAAACAAAAAGCAAACTCTAATGATGTTTCAGAGGAAGTAACAGGCAATTTTTCAAGAAAAAGCTGAGGGCTTAGTGTGTCTGAACAACATGTCTTGTACAAGGTGGAAATTCGGCAGAGCAAGAGCAAACTTGGGAAAGACCAAGACATTCCCAGGAAATACTCAGCCCTGGGGGCACGTAACCACCGAGGACTGTGATGAGGCTGTGAGTGAATAGCCAAGATGGGGAGGTAGAAAATAAAAAGATTTAGACCCGAGAGTCACGTGCATGGGAATAATGTTCACAATTAAAGATATCGATGAGAACTCCCAGAGAAAGAGGCCCTTTCTCAATAGAGAAGAAAAGGGACTGTCCAAGGAGATGTCTCTTGGGACTGCATCAGACAGAAACATGGAAAATTAAAAGCGGGGCACTTAAAGGAACCCAAATCAGGCTCTTTTTTGTTGTTGTTGTTGTTAACTGAAGCGATTAAGCATTTTGCTCCGCTAATATCCTCTATCAGGTTGATGAGGTAAAGTGGCTCTTTAGAACGATTTGGGAACCGATTAATCCTCGCCTGTGGCGATCAGTCAGCGACACACAGAGTTATTGGCTAACACGGGGTTTTTCTGCTGCCTCGCACAGATCAACAAACTGTCTCAAACAAGAAAGTTGCAGGGAGAAAAAATTCTGAGCGACTTTGCTCTGAAACAGTCACCAACAGCACTTGTAAAGATCAGTCCCGTGGTTCCTTTAGGGCTGGCAAAATTGAGAGCTGTGACTTGTCATTTAAAACGCAAAAAAAAAAAAAAAAAAAAAAAAAAGGGTAAAACTCTCCCCGGGAGGGAGAAAGAAAGGGGAGAGGGGGAAAGAAGGCGGGGAGGGGAAGGGAACTGCGGGGGAATGAGGGACAAAGGGGAGAAATGAGGGAAGTGAAGGGGAAATGAGAACTGAGAGGAAATGTGGGAGACTGATGGGAAGAAGGAGGGGAAAGTGAGGGAGATTGAGGGGAAGAAGGAGAGAAACTGAGGGGAAAATGAGGGAGATCGAAGGGAAAAAGGAGAGAAACTGAGGAGAAAATGAGGGGAAAAGAGGAAACTGAAGGGTAAAATGAAGGGGACTGAGGGGAAAAAATGAGGGGAATGAGGGTGACCAAGAGGAAAATGGAAACCGAGAGGAAATGTGTGAGACTGAGCGGGAAAATCCGGGAGAGTGAGGGGAAAAAATGAAGAAGACCAAAGGGAAAAGGAGATAAATGGAGGGAAATGAGAGACTTGGGGGAAAAATGCATGAGACAAGGGGAAAATGGAAACTTTAAAAGGAAATGTGGGCGAAGGGAAATTCCTTTTCCCTTTTCTCTCAAGGGAAAAGGAATTAAAATGAGGGGGGAAAGGAGAAAAACTGAGGGAAAAATGAGAGAGAGTGGGGGAAAGGAGAGAAGCTGAAAAAAGTAAGACTGAGGGAGGAAATGAGAGGAAACATGGGATACTACAGCGAAAACAGACACCGAGGGGGAAATGAAGGAGACGGAGGGGAAAAGGAGAAAAAATGAAGGGGCAATGAGAGAAACTGAAAGAAAATGAGGGAGACCAAGGGAAAAAGAGTGAAAGAGGGAAAGGAAAAAAACAGAAAGAAAAAGGAGGGACAAGGGGAAAATGGAAACTGAGAGAAAATGTGGGAGATTGATGGGAGAAGTGAGGGAAACTGAGAGGAAAAGGAAAGAAATGGAAAGAAATGGAAAGAAAATGAGAGTGTGGGCAATTGGAACGAGAGAGAGCAAAGGGAAAAATGAGGGAGAACAACGGAGAATAAAAGGGTAAGGGAAAACGGGGGAGAACAAGAGCAAATGGGAGAAACTGAGGGGAAATGAGAGATGGGCAGGAGGAAAAGGGGAGCAGTGAGGGAAAATGAAAGACAACGAAGGGAAAAATGAGACGAGGGAACGTGAGGGAGAGACGGAGAGAAAAAAGGCGCAGGAAGGAGCGGGGCTGCGGAGAACAAGGCGAGCCCTGCCCGGCCATCCCGGGCTGCCGAGCCCGCCGCTTCGGGACCTGCGCCTTCCCTCGTCTCCCCTTGCTCCCACCTCATTTGTGTCGGGAATTAACACACCGTCGGGGAAACGTGGACCGAGGGCGGGATGGGAGGAGAAGGGGCGGGATGGCGCGGCCGGGAGCGCACGGCGAGGCCCACACGCCTGATGCCGGTGTTGGTTGTGCACTAAGAGGAACATCGCGAGGGACAGAAGCGGGGACAGCACCGGGAGGGCAGCGGCAGAGGAGGAGACGCCGCATCGCCCCACACGGGCCTGGAGGGGGCGGCCGGACCCCGCTCCCGCCCCTCGCCTGACCCACAGCGCCGGCCCCGC
>JANPWX010000438.1:129694-190413 GCA_024734555.1 Trochalopteron elliotii | reverse complement strand
GGGGGGTCTCCCCCATCCTTAGGAAGGGGGGTCTGGGGGGCATCGCCCCCCTTTGGGGGGACAGATCTCCTCCTCACACCCTCTTTGGAGGGGGGCACACCTCCTCCATACCCCTCATTTGGGGGGTACATGTCCCCCCCACACTCTTTAAGGGGCACACCTTCTCCCCCATTCCCTTTGGGGGGGCACACCTCCTCCCCAACCTCTTTTGGGGGGCATATCTCGTCAGTCCCATTTGGGGGTCACGCGTCCTCCTTCCCCCACCCTGTTGCGGGGGCACATCAATCCCATTTGGGCGACACACGTCCTCCTCACACCCCTTTGTGGGGACACACCTTCTCCCTACACCCCTCATTTAGGAGGCACGTCTCCTTCTTACACCCTTTTGGGGGTGGCAGATCCCCTCGGTCTAATCTGGGGGGGGCTCACACCTCCTTTCCCACCCCCTGTTTGGGGAGGGTGCACGCCTTCTCCCCACTCCCCTTTTTGGGGACACATCCTCCTAAATCCCATTTGGGGGATACACCTCCTCCCTCCCACACCTTTTGCACGGGCATATCTCCTCCTCTATCCTATTTGGGGGGGGGGGTCACACATCCTTCACACCCTCCATTTGGGGGGGACACCTCCTCCCCACACCCCTTTTGGTGGGGGGGATACATCATCTCCCCAATCCCATTTGGGGGTGGGGGCGCATCACACCCCTCATTTGATGGGGACTCCTCCTTCCCACCCCGCATTTGAGGGAGGGGGTCACACCCCCTCCCTAATCCCATTGAGGGGGGACACCTCCCCACACCCTTCTTTGGGGGGGGGAGTTTCAGCCCTGTCCCCTCCGTGGGCGGCCGCTGCAACCTCGCCCGCCGCGGGGGGTGTGAGCAGCATTTCCCGCAAATTCCTGCCTGGGATTATTGCCGGGGAGGGAGGTGCCGGCGGGGCCACCCCCCTTCCCCAAACCGCGCCGGGAAGGGTTAATGCCACCGGGAAGGGTTAATGCCACCGGCAGAGTCCCCGCCGGCCCGGGGGTTTCCAGGATGCGTGCGGGAAGTTTACCTGAGGTGATGTGGATGGGGAATCTTTTGTGTGCGGGGAGAGGGTAACAGGTACCTCTCCCGGGCTGAGGTTCGGAACCAGCCCCGCTATCCCGGATAATCACCCGGAGGAGCGGGAATGGGAGCTGCTGATGGCTTTCAGGCAATTAGCACATCAAACAAAAACCAGAGCAGCCTTCAGAATGTTTATTGAGAAGTTGAAAGCGGGCTCCTTTGTATTATTACAAATTGTTTGAATAGGATCCTGATTTCCCTTTGTTGAGAGACACGCTTGGAAAAAAAAAGGAAAAAACCCTCCATTTTCAGCGGAGCAACTTTGGATGCTGGTTATGTTGGGAGATCTTATTTTCAAATGTGTTTCAACTTCTGGCTTAATTCACAGCGATTGTTAATTGGAGCAGGGTGTGAGGAGTGCAGCAAGTACAACTTTCACTCTCCGTTAAACAGTTCTCTTTTATGTTTAATTTCGTTCTCTTCCACACAGCCCCATCTGGTTCTCAGCTCCAATTTCTCAGCCGTTTCAACTCGGAAAGGCAGATTTTGTAGCCTGACAGTCATTTGCACTTCTCAGGAGAGAGGGGTAGTAACTGGCAACAGTAGCAGGATTTAAAGGGTAATTATGGAATCGATAACGTGAGGCTGCGGCACAGCCTGGCTCAGGGGATGTGAACACTGTGGGAAGCATCCCAGATAAAGCAGGCCTGCAGGCACACTCCGATGTGAGCTCAGGATTTCGGCAGCCTGGCTCCACATAATGCTTTTGCAGCGTTGGAGGGATTGCCTGTGCTGGGAGAGAAGCACACCTTGCCTTTCTTCTCAGCCCTTAATGCGACATGAAAGAGCAGCCGGCCCTGGGCCTCGGTTCTTAGCGAGGTGGAGCTGCTGTAGATAAGCCTTAAGAACAGGAAAAAATGGCCTGCCAAGGGAACTTGCAGGGGAAGGCATCCTAAAGAAATGCTGCAGCAATAATGGTGAAGGAATTAATTAGATGAGTTTGTCCCCGAGCCTTAGGATTGATGTGTTGGGTGGCTGAAGGTATTTTGCTTTAAGGATTTAAACTGCCTGAAAGAGTGTGTTAAGGCTTATGGTTGAAATTGGAACTGGACTGCAATTTGGGAGGTCAGGCTTTGATGCCTGGTGCCCTGCAGACCTCCTGTGAGAGCTTTTTACAAAGACAAGAAGGCTGAGATGGAGTCACTTGTGCTTTTTCAGCAAGTATTCACCATGGTCTGGAAAAAAATCTCGGGTTGGAGATGGAAAATATTTTTTGAGCATTAATTGCCATCAGATTCCTTGCTGCAGTTTGTCAAGGGGAAAATAAGGATGATACTTTCCCTAAACATTTGTCTGGAGCTCAGGAAGCTTTCTAAGCTTTCTCTTTCTCTGCTCATTGTCTAACATGCCCTTGGTTTGGCTCCAGGTCAACATGTAATATAGGTAATGACAAATAATGCTGCCTCTCCCAGTCATAATTGGGATTTGCTAGGAAGAGCAAGACACTTATTTTCAAGCCTGAAGTGAAGGATGGGGTAGGGACTAAAACCAGCCCCTTTTTCTATGAGCCTCCTGGTGCTGAAGCTGAATTTTGGTAGGTTTAGTTTGGAATCACTGCTGCTGCTCTGGTTTGTGTAACAAATGTGCACAAAAGTTGGGTACCTTGAGTGTTATTCTCTGTCTACAAATGTGGCTCTAAGATTTCCTTGATTTATCTTGTGTTGGAATCCCATTTGCCTTTTCTCTGTTACATCTGTTTAATTCATTTCCTTTCTCCTGGCTGTGAAGTCTGCAATACTATGTGGATTTTCACCATTAATTTAATTTGGTTTTTAAGGCATTTAATGAGATTTTTGTGCTTTGAGCCAGACATGGAATACACCTTCTCTGTCACTCAGTGATCAGAGTAGGATTCAGGAGTGCAAATCAGAATTAGGTCAGTTTAGTGCTGGACATTGTACAGGCAGATACGCTAACTTGATCTTTGAAAGTGAGATAATAAATATATATTTCGAACCATACAGGAAACGTAATTTTCTTCTGGTGAGTGATATATTCTAGAGAATATCATAAACCACCAATTCATGATCTGATTTTTCCTGTTTCAAGATGAGTTTTCTGTCAGTGCTGTGAATTCTGTAAGCTGTGAACATCAAGTTCTGTCTCTGACACTTTCTAGAAATAAAGATTCCTCAATTAGGACTTTGCTGACAATTTAACTGATAAGTGAGGCAGAGAAACGAATCCCTCTTGTCGAGCTGCAGTGTTAATATTAGGAAGAAAATAGGTATGAAATGGTGCTGGGAGCTATTTCTGTGCCAGCTTTGCCGTCGATAACGGCGGTTTGCAGTCTGAGGCCGATCCCCACACAGGGCCTGTTGTGGATCCAGCCGGGTTTTGTGTTCTCTGTGCTCACAATCCTGCCTCTGTCCCCACGCAGTGCACGGTGCAGGTGAAGCTGGAGCTGGGGCACCGGGCCCAGCTGCGCAAGAAGCCGACCACGGAGGGCTTCACCCACGACTGGATGGTGTTTGTGCGGGGCCCGGAGCAGTGCGACATCCAGCACTTCGTGGAGCGCGTCGTCTTCCGCCTGCACGAGAGCTTCCCCAAACCCAAGCGAGGTCAGAGGGTTTATCTCTATGAAAGAGCATTTTTGGGAGTCGAGGTTGTGTGGAACTGTCACTTTTCTGTGAAATATCTCCTTAAAGAGGAGAGAAATGTCCATTGCGTGCACTGCAGCTTTAACCTTTCCCCACTGTGTCTGAGGAAGGTCAGGGAGAATGGGACCTTTCTTCTGCTGAAAGGGCAGGAGGTGAGCTGCTTTCTCCTCTTATTTAAGCATTAGTATGTGCAGGTTCTCAAGACACAAGTGACAGCAGAAGATAATTCATGTTACACAATGGGAGAGATGGGTTTGATTTGTTAGAATTCGCCAGCAAAAGCTGGAAGCATGTGAGAGATGCTCTAATACTGGGCTCAGATGTGTACTGGGTATGGAGAGTTTTGCAGATTCTTGCAATTTCTGGTCTCAGGTGCCAGTTCAGATAGCCTTAACCCAGCAGAAATCAATGCTGCCATGGGGTGATGGTGTCTTTGCTGTACATTCCCCCTGCAAGCCCAGTGCAGTCATTGTTGGAATGCATTGTTGGGTTGGAGTGTTATTTTCTGACTCTGTAGCAAAATGAACCTTATTCTTGGCATGGGGCAGCAGGAGCTCAAGAGGTTAAGGTGGAGGAGCAGGAATTGCCCTTCTCAGGGGCAGTGCAGTTACATCTGTGTAGGATTGTGTAACTGAAGCTGCAGCATTAGTGCTTTAAGAAATACAAGCTGCCCATGAGAATTAGTGTGCTGTGCATTCTTGGAAATACTGCTTTGGGAGCAGGACACTCAGGATGCCTTAGGACAACCTGTGACATTGGGTATTTTTGGGAGTCCACGGTGGAAAGGAACTGAGAAGTGCTCAGCATTCACAAGGGTGTGACTCTGCTCTGTTGGTATCTCCTTCAAACTGCTCTGCTAAAACTGATGTATGATAAGCAGGTGCAGGACTGAGCAGAAAGCTGATTTATAGAATAAAAATGCAATCTGTGGGTTATGGTTCTTGTCTTGTGGTGTAATTAATTTATAACAAATAACTGTGTAGGGATAGTACGTAGAATCCTGGAATGGTTTGGATTGGAAGGGCCCTTAAAGCCCATCCAATTCCACCCCTGCCATGGGCAGGGACACCTTCCACTATCCCAGGCTGCTCCAAGCCCTGTCCAGCCTGGTCTTGGACACTGCCAGGGATCCAGGGGCAGCCACAGCTGCTCTGGGCACCCTGTGCCAGGGCCTCCCCACCCTCCCAGGGAGGAATTCCTTCCCAGTATCCCATCCATCCCTGCCCTCTGGCAGTATAAAACCATGGCCTTTGCTCAGTCAGTTGCTGTATCATCTGCCTTTACAGACTTTTCCCAGTCCCTGTGTTTATCATGTCCTTGAGCTTGCTCCTAATGCCAGCGTGCCTTTGACCAAGGCGTGTCAGGGTTGTACCTAAACACTGTGGAAAATGCCTCTCCTATTCCTCAGTTTGTTTGAAGGGTTTCTTCAGATGGTGCCCTCTTGGAGCAGATCCTGGTGCTGAAGGTGGGCTCGTGCTGCTGCTGGCAGATTGCTCTTGGAGCCCTTGGAATTTGTCAGAATAGAGTGGCAGAGGAACAAAGGCTGCTTGGCAGATAGGCTTAAGATTCCTGCTGCCATATTGGCACTGCTCTTTGGTTTGGGATTTTTTCCCTCTAAATGACAGGGTTCTCGTACGAAATTCAAGTTAAAGCAAGTCTAGAGGTTTTTTGTTATTTTTAGTGATGCCCTTTTTTCTCAGTTGCATTTGGAGTGCTGCTTTCCAGCACCTTAATGATGGTAGAAGTGCTTAGAGCTGGGTGGGGATAATACAGCTACATTAAAGGAAAATAATTTGTGTGCTTTTAGGTTTGATGTACTGTTCCCTAATCATATTAATTACTTGGAATTCTTAAGAGAAACTCAAAAGATTTGCACTGAATTCCTCCAATTACCTAATTGACTTTATTTACATATATTGCAGTGCATAAATTATATGCAAGTGCATCCGGTTCCTGAGAGGGAGAATATCTGTGTGGGTCTCATGTTTCTTCTGGCAGCTGCAGTGTGCTGCTAGATCATGGCCAAAGAAATGATCCTGGAATCCTTCAAATTGGATATCCTGGAATGGATCATAGGAAGGATTCAGGAGCATGAACCCACACCAGATAGCGGGACAGGGGGAACTGAGGCAGGGACATGCAGATTAATTTCTGAGAAGCAATTAACTTTTCTAATTGCTGTTTCTGAAGTAAGCAGCTCTGACCTTAGCAGCAAACTGGTTCACCTTCCTCCTCTTGTTTCCTTGTGTGTGAAATAAATAGCAGTGCTCACCTGCCCTTCAGGTTTGTTCACCTGTGGGGGAAGCAGCAGCCTGGAGCGTGGCTGTTACCCAACTCTGAGCATTGAGGAGGGCAGGGGAGTGTTTCAAGGAAAAAATAATCACCTGCTTGTGTGTGGTAGTGTTTTGATTCAGAAATATGGGCAGCAAAGTTTACCTTTCTGTGCTGTTCCACCTTTTGGGTCTTGGCCTTTCTTGCCAGGCACTTGGAGCTTGGCAGTTTGCATTGTTGTGGGACTGCCCAGAAACGTAATTGTATCTCAGTGCACAGGAGGGGAAGGATCTCACTGAGACTGGGGCCTGCAGTGTTTTATGTTTCCGTTCCATGGGAGGAGCTAAGAACAGATTTCATGTTCTTTACTAAGCCTGTGGCCACCATCTTATTCTGTGTGGGTTTTTCCACAAAGGTCAGTGTTTTAACTGTGCCCTGAGTCGTCAGAGGCCCAGTTCTCCTCTTGCAGCTCCTTTTTGGCTCAGATAAAGTAGTGCTGAATTCCAAGTTCACATTTATTTGTTCTCTTTCAGTGTGCAAGGAGCCCCCCTACAAGGTGGAGGAGTCTGGCTATGCTGGCTTCATTATGCCCATTGAAGTGCACTTCAAAAACAAGGTAGAATCTGATTTCTGGTCTTCTAATTGTTTTGAGCTGTGCCAGAGCCTGAAACTGCCTGACAGAAAGACTCTAAATTATGTGACTGTTTTATGTGTGTGTTTTTTATTAGTCTAATAAATAGAATTTAACTGGGAGTTGGAAGCTCCTGCCAGACTTCAAAAGAAAGCTTTTGGCAGAAATGGAATTGCATAGAAAGGTGATACCAGGACAGTGGATGGTCCTGGAGATTCTGAGCAGAGGTTGTACCACTTGTAGCTTCTTTAGCATGGAAGATATTAAAGCAATTTAAAATATTTTATGTACATATGGACGTAAATAAACATAAACCACTGATATTATAAATATTTGTAAACACTGTGTTGATTGTTAATATATTAAAATCTCTGCTTTTGAATTTGCAAGCTTATTAAATTTAACTGTATAGGTATGAAATCTGCAGAGGCCCAAGACAAACATTTGCATGTGTAGCACAAGTATTTAGAGCTGTATTAAAGATATCCTTGTTCTGTCTCAGTGCTCTTCCAGAAAGAAAACACTAAATATTTGAAGTCTTAAGATGCATTGCCAGCAGGTATATGAAAGTTAAAGTTTGGATTTATTGCTTGTTTTAAGTCTACCACAGAGGTCACATGCTGTAGGTTATGAAAACAGGGAGTTGGGCACTTGTGTTCATATTACCTCAGTTTCAGTTAAGTTGTTTTGTTAAACATGAATAATGGATGTTTCTGGGTTTGATTACTGCTTAAATAATAAAATAAAAACTAATGTTTTGCTTATGATCCCTAAGAGGGAACTGAGGTAAACTAAACCAAGAATGTTGAGCCACATCCCTGTAATCTGTGCTCCCCCACCCCCTCAGCTCTCCAAGCACCAGCCCTTACCCCAGGTGTGTTGACAGCAGACCACATGTAACAGCCTCATTCCATTTAGCTTCCCATCCTCCTTTCCCTGGCCCTCCCACAAACATCTGTCTGCTGTTCCCTTCTGTCCCCACTCCAGCCCAGGATACTCTCCTGGCAGTGTCACTTTGTGAATAATCAGTATTTTTGGTTGAGTTCTTGGCCTACCACATTGCTCTGACCCCACTTCATGGGGTGGAGGAATAAGCCAGATAATGGGACTGAGCCACTGAAGGCAGAGTGCCCTGCTAAACCTGGGAATGTTTTGCCCACAAGTTGTTTTTTGGGTGGGTAGGGAAAGCCAAAAGGCTGGGAAGGAAAATGGCAGGCAGGGGCTGGAGGATGAATGTTGTTGATAAAAGCAGCTTTTTTGGCAAACACTGAGAACTAAGATTTGAGTGCAACAAAAACACCTCAAAAGCTTGAAAGTAGTTTTACTTCTGGTGGTTTTTCTGAGGTTTTAGATAGGAATCAGAAAATTCTCCATCTGCACTAAATGTTGGCTTAAGTCATGTCCAAAATCCTTTACACTCCTGACCAAAAAATGTGAACTTCTCCAGGCTGATTCCTTAAAAATGGAACCTCTAATGCCTGGGAGGGATGAACTGTGTTTTAGTTCTACCCTTTCCTTTTATTTTCCCTTCCTTTCTTCACCCAGCCATTCCCACTCTTCCCTTTTCCCTGCAGCTCTCCAATGATTTCTTTCTGAAATCCTCAGATCTCCCTCATCTCTGTGTCTTTTTGTAGGTGCTCACATTTGCTGTGACTGCCATCTGCATTCCTCTGCTTTCTTTTCCCTCTGTCCCTCATATTCCTGTGTTCCTCATGGAATATGGAGCTGGCAGCTTCTCTGACTAGAACTTGCTTTCACACCCACTGGGGTCATCACTCCTCATTGTTTCTCCACACACGTGACTGCAGAGTTGTTCCCCAGCACTGAGCTGAGAGGTGGCTTTTATAAATAAGGGAAATAGGTGGGCTCTGTTCTCCCTGGAAACAATGGAAGGAGCTGTTAATTTAGGGGAAGGCTCGTTGTTTCTGACATTTTGGTCTTCAGAAACATGACAAATAAATAGTTGCAGACTTGTTTTCAAATCTGCAGATCTTCAAAACACTCATTTTTGCCCTGTTTTTTAGCTGCATGTTTTCTGGAGAAGTTCTTTTCCATTTTTAAGCTGATTAACAAATTGCTAATTAAGGAGTTTCAGGCAGCACCTCTCATTATTTAATTGGGGCAAGTGGTGGTTGAGGGAAAAGGTGGAAAATATTCTATCTTCCAGCACATCATTGGAACAAAGATGTGTTTTCAGATTCAGCCATGAGCTAAGTTAGCATTGCAGGGAGCTCAGAAGCTGCTGCTGAGGGGCTGAGCAGGGCCAGGAGCCCAGCAAGGGCTGGAGCTGTGTCAGGGCTTGGGATGGAGCTCAGGGAAAGGTTCTTCCCCCCGAGGCTGCTGGGGCACTGCCCAGGCTCCCCAGGGAATGGTCCCAGCCCCAAGGCTGCCAGGAGCTCTCAGGGATGCTCAGGGTGGGATTGTTGGGGTGTCTGTGCAGGAACAGGGTTGGATTGATGATCCTGGTGGGATTCTTTCCAACTCAGGATGTTCTGGGATTCTATATGAGGAGTTGGGCTCCTCTGTCCACACTACCCAGTGGTGATGCCATCTGGGAATTTTAAGAGCTCTGATCATTTTCACTAAGTGGAGTTGAAGGAAATGTAAGAGGTAAATAAATACTTCTACAAGAACAGAAATGGAAAGACTGGGATGTAGTAAAAATTAAAAAGCTAGGAAGAGAGGAGGAGGAGTGGCCAAGGTTTAGGATATAGCTTGTGTTCTCCTGAATTAAAGAAGATGGTGTTAAAACATCAAATAAATCAAAGTCTTCATTACTTGAAGACCTTGTTCTCATTCTGATCTGTGTAAACCTGTTGACACTGGTGGGGATCAGCTGGTGTGTGTGCAGCAGATATTGTGAATTGATTACAGCGTTTGGGACTCATCCTTGAGTAATTCTCTTCAAGTAGATGTTATGGATTGGTTCTGGGACTGGGGAGAAAAGGCTCTTTGGAGGTGACTGGGCTGGGGAGCTGGGTGGGTTTTGTGGCCATATGTTCCTCACATTCTGACACATTTTTGTTGATGTGTGTCCTCAGCTGAAAGCAGACTTGCAGAGGCTTTGGGATTTGTTTATGGATGCATGTTTAGCTTTGTGAAGGTGAGAAGAGAAAGGATTTAAAGAAAGAATGAGCCAGTCTGTGGAGATTGATCTTTGCCTTGGTTGGCTGAAATGGCTTTTTTTTTCTACAATTTAAGCCTCCTTTCTTAGCCATTTCCTTTCCCTGTTGTGATTTGTTACTGGGATGACAGATCCTGGCTGTCAGAGCCCGAGTGCTCTTTGCTTTTGCTTTGGCTAAAGAAATACCAACCTGTGCTCTAGGAAGGAACAGCTTTACTAAGAGCTGTTTTAATGAACTTCATCAGGGATTTTTTTAAGCAACTTGGCATAAAATTGCCCATTGACTCTTTGTGTTGCAGGACTCTCTTTTTGTTATCATTGTTGTGTGTTTGGAGCAGCAGACTCGATGCTCTTGGTGCTTTTTTGTCAGATAAGGAGTTGTCAGCAGAGTGTGAAAAAGGTGTAAGAGGCTTTTCTTATCCTTTGTGAACATTGCTGGCCTGTGTTTGTCCTTCCTGTGCTGCAATCCAGCTCCTCCATGAGTAGGTGCTTTCTCAGGGCTGGTATGTGATTGCAGAATATAAATTGTGAATATTGCAGTGAGCCTGGGCAGCTGGGGGCTCTGAGCAGCCACAGCACTCGTGGTCTCCTTTAACACTGGCAGAGCCTTTGCTGCTGTAACTGATCCTGAAAAACAAATGGCAGGGGCTCAGCAGGTTGATTGATAAAGCTTTTGAAAGTCGAGTTGGCTAATGACAGCAGATCATTTGGACTGGAAATGTTAGTGTGCTATTTTTGTTTTGAAATCCTTTGTGTTCCTGTAACGAGGGCTGCTGTGAGTGGCTTCTGGTGCTCGAATCGATACAAACCGGGTACAACAAATGCGTTGCTGTTTTTCTCCTGCTCTTCCCCTTCCCTCTCCCCCTCAATTTCAACAGTCTGGAGGCTTTTTTTTTCATTGTTGTCTCCAAATAAATCTCTTCTAGTGGTACATGTTGTAATCTGGAGGCTTTAATACAGGTCTGGCTTTGGTATTCATTCCCTGTGACATTTTTTGCATCCTAATCAAATTAGATCAATCCTCCCCACAAAGCTAAAGGTCTAGTAGATGTTCATGTTATTCTGATACAAGGCAGATGATATTAATGCAACATGGATAAGATGTTGTATTAAAGTCTCTTTAAAGATGCTACCTCCTAATTTTAGTGCTAGAGATAAAAGCCTTCCAGGATTTACATAATGGATACATGGAACTTGGGTTTTTCCTATTAGTGAGAAGGAGATAAGCAAAGAAAGCAGAGAAATTCGTTTGATTTTTTCCAGTGAGGTTCAGAAGAAAAATATGCATATTTTACCCCTTCTGCAACCTTTGTAGAGGTGACAAAATAGAAAACAAATAGAGAAATATTGAAAAAAGGGAAAATTATTTGTGTATCAAAGTAGGAACTCAGTGGAGACGTTGCAGGTGGGCTGCACATATGGCAGGGGAGGTGAAACAGGATCAGCTGCAACTGGTGTCAGGACTGTGCCATCAGGAAGGGATTGGCCTGGGAAACACTCCTGGGGAAGGCTGGGGCAACTGTTGGCCAGGGAAATACTCCTAAGGAAGGCTGAAGAGCCTGTGTTTGCATGAGACATTTGATTTTACTGAAATTGCCATTTGGGGCAGGATGTGCACGGGTTTGAGGAGAGGAGGAGCAGCTTTAGCCTGTTGGAGTTTACTCAGTGTTGCTGAAACCTGCAAAAGGAGGAGTGAAAGTTGTCCTTTTGTCTGCCCTTTGAGGGAAACGTTTTAGGTCAGTCCTTTACTATTTTCCTTCCCAAACCTGCAGCAATTCCTTTTGTCCTGCTGCTGCTGACCAGGGAATCTTTGCTTTTACCTTTTTCTGTCAGAAATTTGGATGGATTATCAATTTACCCAGTCTTTTATCTGAGCAGGGCCAAAACCCCTGGGCTGTGTGTGTTTGAGTAGCCATTCAGTGTGGCACATCCATAGGCACCTCCAGATGCTGAAAATACATATATATATTTATAGATATATATTTGCAGTGTGGGGCAAGGCTGTGTTTGCAAAGACAGAAGCTTTATCAGCCTTTCCAGCTTCATATCATGTATTTATAAGAGTTAGTAGATTATTAAGTGCTTGTCTTGGAGTAGGGAGTAGATAAAGAGATATATTTACACTAATCTGTATTATTTATACTCATATATTTATTGTACTAACTTTATAGATATACAAAATAAAAATATATTAGGAAAACCTAATTTTCAAACAAAGTAATAAGCGTCTGATGGAGGAGAGTCCTAAATGCTTAACCCTGGAGAATCTCCCAAAAGATAAAGGTGGTTGATGGATTCCTGAGTGGAACATAAGGCTGATTATTTCAGAATGTGAATATTGGGCTATTCCCTTTGCAATGCCCTGTCTGGAAGCTGCTCCAGGACCAGTCAGACGGGTTGTACCAGCCTGGGAAGGGGTTCCATTTCTCCAGACGTTCCGGATAAATGCCTCTGTCAGCCTGGATCTATGGCAGAAGGGAAGTGGTGTTAGATGTTATAGTTATTGAATAACCATGAGCCTGCTTCCTTGGTGTGCTAGATTTTTGTAGATAATTTTGTTTTATGGCTTTCTAAAAGTGATTTATGAGCTTTATGCGCACGCTACCAGTGAAATTCTTTTGATTTGTGTTAAGTGGCAAAGGGCACACCCTGCCTTAAAAACAAGACAAGGAAATTTTAACAAAAGACTTTTAAAAATTCCTCCTCTTACAAAAAGTGCCAAAAGAACTTTAACCCATTACTTCAGAACTCAAAGGAAAAATAAAGCAGCTTCAGAGCTCGTAACAACGCAGTGGCAGGCCGTGCAGACAGGAAGCAGTAAAAATAAAACCTAATGTACCCAGCTCAGGAGATTGGAGGTGGAATAGGGGGATTCACTGGATGAAGGGAAGTTTACAGCAGCTGCAAATAAAAGCCCTGGCTTTGTGGTGCTCGCTTGTAGTTTACTTCTCTGGCATCCTGGGATTTAAGGGGCAGATGCAAAATGAGGTTCTGAGGTGCCTTGCTGAGACATCCTGCACCAGCTTAACCATTTCATGGCTAAATGCACCACTGAATTTGAACAATTCATATCTGCCAGTTCGAAATGGACATTTTAAAGCTTTTCTTGGATGTAGTCCCCTTTAGAAAAGCTTATGGTCTTGGGAGAAGCAAAGTGTCTTCCCTTGTCAGTTTTTCTGATAGACATCAAGGAATATCAGAAGGTGGAATTACCTAAGAGCAAAACTTGGCTTGTGTCTGTAGTTGCTACTGAAGCAGGAGTACATGAACGATGTGTAAGATTGTCTGTACCAAAGTTTGTAGGGTGAGAAAGAACCTACTCTGGGTTGCAGCTCCCAGCAGCAGGATGTGTGGATCCCAACATGTTGTTGAGAAAGGCTTTGAAGTGTGGCACTGTGGACTCAGCCTGGCTTTCCATTTAAACTTAGAGGATGGGTAGGTCTGGGTCAATTGAGAGAGATTTTCCTTGGGTTTCTCCTCCCCCCCTTCTTCCCCTTGATGGTTGTTTGGGGGGGAAGAACCTTTTAGGGAGGACCGGATGGATTAAGCTTTGGAGTGGCCTGAGCTGTAATCATTAGCTGGGCAGTGAGGGCAGTAAAGGAAAGAATGTTTATTTGCAGCTTTTTGCTTTGAGACTTTTGTGGTGGTTCTTTTAGGAGTGCTGTAATCTCAACTATTCACTGGGGGGGTGGGGGGCTCCTTATGGCCTGGGGGATACAAAGGAGATTTTAATGGTCAGGGCACTCTGCTGGGGCTCATTCCCAGGGCAGTTGTGATCTCTGAGCTGGAAGAATATCACATTGAAAAACTGCCTTAATTCTACAAAAATTCAACAGACACATGATAAATATTTCGGTGCTCGTGAAAAAAGCACCAAAAAATGGGATACCCAGGGTGAGAGGGAGAGGGATCTGCTGCCTCTCTCCTGCTTGGAAAGCAAATGGGCAAATGACAAAGCAGAGCTGGTAATGGGATGGCAAAACATCTCCTGACCAAAGCCTGCGCTTGCTGATAGAGCCAAGATTATTTACTCTGTTGTAAACCAGGGAAGGCATTTTAGAAGCCATTATTAGGCCATATTTGGATTTCTATTCATCCTTCATTTCAGTTTATTAGGCTTTGAGGGACCCTGTGCAGCTGCTGTTTGAACTGCAGTGAGTGCACACGCAGAGCTCGCTAATGATTCCGTTAATGAGAACGGGCATGGAAAGCAGGCAAATGACAGGGCAGTGGATTTTGCAAGGATTTTTCTTTTTCCTCTCATCTGTCTGTTTTAGTAAACTCGTTTCAGGAGCATGTGGATTCTTTAGAACTTTGCCAAAAGAGGGTCTGAAGACCTGGCATAGGCAGCATGTTAATCTGAGGCTCTTCTCTGTGTCTGTTGATGCCTGCCCGTGTTTGAGGATGAGGATCCAGGATGTCGACTCCTAGATGAGCTCAGGGTACTGATTTTGATATAAACCAGGTGTAGCTACCACCCTTTGTATTGTTAGAGCTGTAGTTTGTCCGAGGAATGGCCTCTGGAGCAAACAGCAGGAGCCGGGGTGGTCTGAAGCAGTTTCAACCTATTTTCAGCAAATGTAATGGCTGAGGCTGAGAGCCTGCAGCGCCTGTTCCCATCCAACAATGCCACTGCACCAGGAAATGGAGCTGCTGGATGGGAATTCTGGAAAAGACTGCTGTGCAGCTGCTCAGTGCTGCACAGGGAATGAGGCACGTGGGATGCATTCATGGAAATGCGCAGGGCACTGCCGGCCTCGCTGGGCTTCCCAGCAGAGTCTCTCTTGCCACATTGAATTTCCAGCTTGGAAATGCAAACTGCAGGAAACACCAGGCAGTGTCCTGTCGGTATTTGCAATACACAAGAGGAGTATTTGCAGTTTTGGAGGGGGTGGGGAAAAGGGGGGGGGGGATTTCTTCCATTCTGTGCTGCGAACGCAGCAGGTGGAACAGAGGCAGTGAGGCGCAGATGATCCCCCCACCACGCATACAAAACTCCACATTGCTCGGGTGAAAGTGCCCTTGGAAAGTTCAAAAGCCTGGGATATCTTCCCATTCAGCCCCTGCAATATGCATATTGAAAAGGATTTTACAAACCAAGCCATCCTTTTCCCGTTGGCGTTTAATCTTTTCTCGGTGCCCGCAGAGATCCTGGGAGTTCAGAAGTTGTTCCTTCTCTCAAAAAGGATTATGCTTTTCTTAGTATTGATACTTAGAGTTGCTTCCCAAAGGAGATAGGATGTGAATTTTGGTGAAAACAGTAGTGCATAAAGCTTGTGAATCTGCTTTTCTGGGGAGATTTGAACAGCTTTAAACAGACAATTTTCAGTCAAAATCTGTGTCCATGCATTGCTTTTGCTGTGGGAAGCCTCATGCCTGAGTTCCTGATGAACAATGTTAACCTCAAGCACAAATAGTTTAATTTCCAGCTCTCTGATCTCATGGTGAAAAACTCCATGAGTGCAACGCTTGGTGGTTTATTTGGGATTTTCAGGAGTGACTGTTTGGATCCCCAGACTTAGTGTGCTTCCCAAGCTTCTTCCTGTTTCCCAAAGCCTTTCTTGTTTTCAGGAGGAGCCCAAAAAGGTTTGTTTCACGTATGACCTGTTCCTAAATCTGGAGGGGAACCCACCTGTGAACCACCTTCGTTGTGAGAAACTGACTTTCAACAACCCCACCAAGGAATTCAGGCGCAAACTCATCAGGGCTGGAGGGGTAAGTGCCCACTTTGGGATCCTAAAAGCAGTGGACTTGTTTTGCTCTGAGGTTTCCTTAAGCCCAGCAGGCTTCAAGCAATTTTCTACATTCATTTAAAAGATGACCCAGCCAGTTTTGACTCTTGGTTATAGGGCTTCAGCACTTGCAGCACAACCAATCCATTGTTGGTGTGTGATTGGTGGCACTTCATTTGTCAATTTAAATGTGAGCATTAATATCAAAGCAGAAAACCCCTCTGGAAAGTGGCATCTGCTGTGGATGTTACAGGCTGTCAGTCAGGCAGCTGCAGTTACCTGTGACCTTCTTGGTGCCAGGAGCTGGGTCAGTACAGAAAAGCTCAAGGAAAGAGAGAGGCTTTCAAACCATTCCTTATTAATTTTATTTTTTAGCATAATAGTTAGTGCTTCCTGGTCAATAAATGACGTCTAAACCTGGCATCAGCTACTTGTGGCTCAGATAATTAAAAAAAAAATAAAATTGAAAAATTAGACAATATAGAGTGAAAACAGGTGTGGAGGGAAAAATAGATATTCTCTAGAAGGCCCAATAAAGTATGGGTTGCTACTGTAGCTGAACCATTCCATCTGGGAAGGTGATGAATAGCAATAGACTCTAAAGGATAATCCTCAAATAACTGCAGGATCTGGGCAAATCAATCCAAGCCTCAAAGTTGAAGAAGTTTGTAATGAGCCAGAGGATGTCAAGGCCAGGTTGGACAGGGCTTGGAGCAACTTGGGGTAGTGGGAGGTGTCCCTGCCCATGGCAGGGAATGGGAGAAGATGAGGTTTAAGGCCCCTTCCAATCCAAATCACTCCATGATTCCTGTTCCTTTGTGTGCCAGTGCTTTCCTGTATTGGGCAGAGAGAGGAAGGTGCTTGTTTCAGCCCTAGGGTGGCTGGAACATCATCTGCTTTCTAGGATTTTCACAGTGTGGTATTTTAGTCCTTGTGTACTGAGGTGTTTCAGCTGTTAATCACTTTTGATGCCTTTTCTCTGGTGGCAGTTTTCCACAGAATTATCCTGACAATGTAGGAAAGGTAAGGGAATTGTTCCATGAAGCTCAGTGCTTAAGATTTTGTGATGGGAGAGACCCAAGCCCTGGTTTTTTTTCCTTTTTCCCCTGAATGAGTGAATTCAGCTTCTCCTAAACCCAAGGAAGCCTTGCTCATTCCTTCCAGATTTATCTCCCTACCCTTTTTCAGGGGAAGAGCATTTGCAGCAGAACACACAGTTCTTGTCCAGAGCTTTATTGCCTGCCTGTGCTAAGAATATTGGCATTCCCTTTGGGAAAGACACTCGATATTGCATTGCTGCCTTTCAGTTTTTGTGGGTTTAATATTCTGTATTTGAGGAGTTGCCTTGAAACTGAGCATTCCATAGACAATATCTTTTTATGGCCTTTAAGCAGGCGAGGAAAAAAAACACTGAAAAGATGAATAATAGTGTGTTAATTGAGCAAGTGGCTTAACATAATCATGTGTTAATAGTTAATAGTCCGTGCGACTTTGCACAGACATCATTTCCCTCCTCTTTATTCCCAGGTAATGGTGATGCCAGAAGGAGCAGAGACCGTTTCAAGGCCAAGTCCTGATTATCCAATGCTGCCCACGATACCTCTCTCTGCCTTCTCTGATCCCAAGAAGACCAAACCCTCCCATGGGTCAAAGGTCAGTGCAGCACACGTTTGGGTCAGCCCGAGGTGAGGGAGGCTTTCAGGGCCAGGCTGCTGAGAGCTTGTTCAGCAGCTGTTCCTTGCTGCTGCTAATTCTGAACCTCCTTGTACTCTGCAGTTCAGTAGTTAATGGTCTGGAACTTCCCAGCCTTTAGGAGGCTTTTTTATGATCTGATAGACTTCTCTCCAGGGAAGTTTAGAAAAGAAAATTAAATGTGCAAGACTGGGAATTTTTGGTGAATGGTATCTTCCTTAAAGGCGGATGAAATCCTGTCTGATTGTTCTGGTTGTGTCCTCGATGCTGAGGATGGAGTCTGTGGCTCTCTCACTGTCTGCCATGCCCAGCTGCACTCTGAGTCCCTGCACCTCTTGGCAGGAAGGCTGAGTGGAAAGTCAGCCCTTCCTCTGTCCTCAGGGCAGTGCTGGAGAGAACATCAAGTACGCTTCACTTGGTCCAACGGGTGCTTTCCAGATTGGATGTTTGCCTCCAGCAGTAGCCAGGTCCTGAGACTTCCAAAGAACCTCAAGTTTTTTTTCTTTTTTTCCCTTATGTACTGAAGCTATTTTTGTATAATCCTACATGGGAGAAACAATCCCCAAGCAATGTGTTTTGGAGCAGATTACATGCACTTTATCAGCCTGAACAGTCACAGGTATTAACAACAATTCATTTTCCAGTGTAATTCAATTCTGATAGCCGTGTTCTTCAGGGCTCTAAGCACTCTGGCACTTCAGTTATGCCTTCTGATGTTATGAAACAGAGTGAAGATGACTTACCTGTTAGTGGCTGATTTAATTTTGGTCAGGAATTAAGCACTGGAAAACATAGCAGAGAAATAAAAGGCTCTGAGATGAGCTCTGGTGAAAATTGCCAATTGCTAAAGAGACAACATTCTCCTGCTTCTCTTCCTCCAGGGTGCCCTGAGAGGTGCATCTGTGTTTGCATTCAGGTTAAACCTGAATTCAACATCTAGAGATGCTTCTAGACCTTTGACAGACCCTGGAAAGGAGCAGAACATGTTTCATCCTTTCCTAAATGTTGAATTGCTCACTGCCAGTTTGTGTGCAGCAGCTTGAGGGAAGTGTGGATGTTTTACCTGGGCATGTGGGGGTGGATTTCTGCATGGAACAAAAGCTGCCATGTGATTTATGAGGATGTGTTTTATCATTCTGTGCAGAGCTGCAGTTTCATACCCAGCTTGCATGTTTCTGTTGCTGAATTTTAGGATGCAAACAAGGAAAGTAGCAAAGCATCCAAGCCACATAAAGTAACCAAGGAGCACAGGGAGAGGCCCAGGAAAGACTCTGAGAGCAAAAACTCCTCCAAAGACCTTGAGAGAGAACAGAACAAGCCTTTGAAGGACTCCTCCAGAAAACCAACTGAGAACAAACTGCCTAAGGAGGAGAAGGCACCTCCAAAAGCTGCTTTCAAGGAACCAAAACTGGCCGTGAAGGAGACCAAACTGGAGAACACCTCTCCAAAGGGGGGGCCACAGCCGGAGTTAAAGTCTTCCAGCAAGAGGCCCTCCAACGTGGAGTCACCAAAGCCTAGTGCCAAAAAACAAAAAAAGAGTAGCTCCAAAGGGGTAAAGAATGTCCTGGGGACATCTCCCAGAACCTCGTCTTCCTCATATCCAGAGAAGAAACAAACCAAGGAGAAGATGAATGCCAAAGTGGAGAAGGTAAAATCTGAGAGCGAGGCCAAGGAGGTCAAAAAGCCCGTGGAAATGGAGGAGTCAAACTCAGAGGATGAAACTTCTTTCAAGTCAGAGGTGAGTAGGGATTTATTCTTTACCAGTTTGGAAGGATGATGTTAAATCCCTGCCTGAAAAAGATGTTAAAATAATCTGTCAAAGATAGAGCAGCAGATTGGTAAATGCTTAGGCTGGGTTGCATCTCAAAAAAAATTCTTCTTTGAAACTCCAGTCAATATTAAATGTTCCTCCTGTGTGGTTTAGCTCCTGTTTCAGATACAAACTTTTATTGAGATTTATCTGCAGGCAGTCACCTAAAAGTCAGAGTTTAAGGTTATGGTCCCTCATTCATCCCTTGCAGTGACATCTACAGAGCTACAAGAGATACAGAGACACCTTCTGCTCATCATAGCAATGTTTTAGAAAGTGATCTTATTTCAGAAAAGAAGGAAATCATCTCAGTTTTGGTAATGAAAAAACCCAGTATTAAAATTTAAATAAAGCCCCTCTTCCTACCATGGCCTGTAAGAAATGTGCCATTGGCTGAAGCTCGAAATACAACCACATGCCACTAAATCTAAATAAGTTGTGTTGTGAAACATAAAACAAATTATGTTCTTGTACTACTATTTTTAAAAGCTGTCTAAATATTTTTTTCCTTTTTACAACTGAGAACATTCCTCATCCTCTCTTTTCTAAAAAGTGTTTTCCAAAAGAAGGCAAAAAAAATGCAAGGAGGGACAGACAAATCCAAACTCTTGCTACTTTTCACTTGTATATTTGTTCTAAAGAAGCCATGTATCTTGTAATAGGGTTCACAGGATAATGTCATGGGAATTATGGAACTGGTTCCTCCTGACCACTTTAAGAAAGGTTTATTTTATTAAGATGAATTTTCTAGGGACAGTTTGTATTATGATTTAATCAGCACTGTGATACAGCAAATACTGATGTGTTTGTTGGGGAGGGTTTTTTTCTGCAGGATTCCCAGTAGAAGAGTTTATTGGACAAGTGTTAATTCCACTCTGCAGAGGAGTCACGTCCCTGGCAGTGTCCAAGGCCAGGCTGGATGGGGCTTAGAGCACCCTGAGGTAGTGGAAGGTGTCCCTGCCCATGGCAGGGGATGGAACTAAATGGTATTTAAGGTCCCTTCCCACCCAAACCATTCTGGGATTTTATGACTTTACTTCCCAGATGGATTAACTGTGCATGTTGGGCATTAAGAAGAGGCAGTTCCTCTCCCCTTTTAGCCTTTTACCCAAAGTGGAGCAGTGCTCAGCAAGCCCCACATTTCAGTTCCAGGTGCCCAGCCCTCCCTGCAAACCTGTGACTGTGCTGACCCTGGGGTGTCCTTCCTTGTCCCCGAGGTGTCCCCATCCCCTCTCAGTCCCAGCAATGCTGATGGTGCTGCCAGGCTGTCCCTGGAACCACAGCCTGTGACACTGGGGCTCAGCATCTGCTGCAGCCTGTCCTGCCTGGCCCCAGCTCCTGTTGGGTGCTGGACAGGGGATCTGGGGACACTGTGTGACAGACAGGGAGTGGTGGCAGCTGCCCCTGACAGCAGCTGAGGTTCCTGTGGAACCTGAGCCCCAGGGCAGGGCTGCACAGGGCTCTGGCAGCAGCCCCCGGGCTCTGCAGTCCTTGTGCCCCCTGGGGGGATGTCCCTGCTGCCAGCACTGCTGGGTGCAGCTCCAGGGTTTCTCCTGGCACTGCTGTGTGTGGGGCCGTGTGGGAGCCACATCACTGAGCTGGAGGTGGACCAGGGCCTGGAAACTCTTAAATCAGCTCTGCTGCTGCAGCCAGGGGATTGTGCAACAGCTCTGGGGCTGCAGCTCCACAGTGGCTCCCAGCTGACATCTCTACAGGCTGCTGTGGAGAGGAGCAGCCCTGCTCCCATTTGTGCTGCTGGCCTGGGAGCTCAGAGGGGGACTCTGCAGAGGGATGAAGGAGTTTCTCCTGCTATTTCAGCTCCTGCTAGAAATGACTTAGCCTTTATTAGGTTTTTTTTAACCTTTTTTCTTTTTTTTTTTCCTCTCCCATCAAGTCCAGTTCCCTGAGCTGGCCCCATGCTTGGCTGCCTCAGTGCTGACAAAAGGGAGAGGAGGGCTGGGAGGCAGAGCTGCTTTTTGCCATTGTTGGCGTTGCTTTGGTCACATCCCGGTGACAGTCACTGAGCACACGGAGCGTGTCCAGCTGCATCCTCCCCTGACTCAAAGAGCTGATGGTGTTAATGGCAAAAGGAGAGATGGGTTATCCCCAACAACTTAGCTCCTGTGAAGTCATTTTAAGGGAAGAGCTGCAGATTACCAGGAATGAGGGATGTAGGATTGGAGCTGTGGGCCAAATACAAGAGTTGTGCTCAGTTAGCTTGAAAGATTCATAAAATCCCAGGATGGTTTGGGTGGGAAGGGACCTTAAATATCATTTAGTTCCACCCCCTGCCATAGACAGGGACACCTTCCACTACCCCAGGGTGCTCCAAGCCCTATCCAGCCTGGTCTTGGACACTGCCAGGGATCCAGGGACAGCCACAGCTGCTCTGGACAGCCTGTTCTCTCTGCTCTCCACTTCCATGTTGGAATTCCCCTAAACAGCCAGGGCTGCTGCAAAGTGCCCATAGACCTGATTCTGGAATTGTTAAATTATCCTCCTTTGTTCCTGAACCCTTCCCAAGGGTTGTAAAACCATTTTTGACACATTTTCCCCCTTCTTACAGTGGAATAATGAAACTCTTGCCAATACTTGGGTGACGGTGTGGCCAGCAGGACCAGGATTGGGATTGTCCCTCTGTGCTGGCACTGCTGAGGCCACACGTCAAGTGCTGTGTCCAGTTCTGGGCCTCTCAAGACAAGAAGGACACGGAGGGCTGGAGTGTGTCCAGGGAAGGGAATGGAGCTGGGAAAGGGTCTGGAGCACCAGGAGAAGCTGAGGGAGCTGGGAAAGGGGCTGGGCCTGGAGAAGAGGAGGCTCAGGGGGGACCTTGTGGCTCTGCACAACTCCCTGACAGGAGGGGACAGCCGGGGGGGTCGGGCTGTGCTCCCAGGGAACAGGGACAGGAGGAGAGGGAACGGCCTCAGGATGGGCTAGGGGAGGCTCAGGTTGGACACCAGGAAGAATTCCTGCATGGAAAGGGTGGTCAGGAATCAAAAAGGGGCTGCCCAGAGAGGTTGTGAGTCTCCATCCCTGGAGGTGTTCAAGGAAGGTCTGGACGTGGGACCCAGTGCTCTGGGCTGGGGACAAGGTGGGCATTGGGCACAGACAGGAGGGATCTGTGAGGAATTATAAAGAAGGGTGATCTTGGAGGAAAAAATTCTGCTGCCACTTTGCCAATGTGTCTCTTTGTGCCTGTCTCGAGGTTTTTTTTAGTATTAACCCTTCCTGTGTCAAATTATTTATCAATGGGTATGTGTGAATCTTCCAGCATCAGAATTTGGCAGCTGTAGTAGTAAGTGGATTCCTAGGAAGGAAACAGTGAAACTGAAATGCTGATTTACAGGGAATTACTTTTAAAAAGGCAAGATATTACAATATTTTGAGAATCTTTAGCCTAGAACCCGCGTGAGTACCAAAAAACCCATTTTAAGGGGATTTTAGGAGCTTTCAGGGCAGAGGGAGTTGCTGTGGCCTCTTCTGCCCTCTGGCGGTTCCCAAGGCCATTGCAGGTGATTGCTGCTCAGTATCGGATTTACGATTAAAATTTCCCAGTCTCACCCAAAATTCCTTCCTGGACGCTGCTGTTACCAGTAGTTCATTTACTCCTCGCTCACTCTTACTGCACAGGATACTCCTGCTATTTCTCTCAAGTGCTGACAGAGCTGGGGTCACAAGGGTTGAGTTGGTCTCTGTTATGTTTTCACAGTCAAGTGGAGCCAGTACAGTGGATCGTTCAAAGTGGTGTAGAAACAACTGGGTTTAGGATATAATAATAATAATAATTTAGAATTAATTTTGGAGTCATGTGAACTAGTTGGGATAGACATATCCATGTCTGTGAGGAAGGGGGTAGAGAATTGGGATTGTTCACTGGAGAAGTGTTAGAGTGATCTCATTGTGGCCTCCCAGTGCCTGAAGGAGCCTGCAGGAAGGAAAAAGTGTTTATAAGGGATGGAGGGACAGGACACAGGGAATGGCTTCCCACTGTCAGAGGGCAGGGGTGGATGGGATATTGGGAAGGAATTGTTCCCTGGGAGGGCAGTGAGGCCTTGGCACAGGGTGCCCAGAGCAGCTGTGGCTGCCCCTGGATCCCTGGAAGTGCCCAAGGCCAGACTGGACAGGGCTTGGAGCAGCCTGGGACAGTGGTTTGGGTTAAATCATCTTCAAGGTCCTTTCCAGCCCGAATCATTCCATGATTCTGTAATTCCATGGTCAATGATCAGTCTGAGGTTCAAGGGGACCTTGGTGGTATGATAAATACACTTTTTAAGAGGGTTTGAGTAGTTGTGGGTTCTGTGCTGATTATCTATCACATTTCAAATGAAGAATTTTCATTTAAATGTTTTTCAGGTGCTCCTTATCATCATTTGGGGTGTTTGAACCTTGTGGTGTGCAGGGGTTTGATGGGAATCCTTGATGTTGCTCCCAGGAGTGCTGAGCTATATCCTGCCAGACTTCCATGAATGTTTTTATTCACCTCACATTTTGTTTTCTTCTGTAACCCCAAGAGGTGTATTCAGTGATGGATGATGCTGCAGAGTGCTCAGATGTTGCTGCCTCACAGTGCTTTAAGCTCTGGTTTTCTGGATTAGAAAGATTAAGATTCTTTTTCTTTTGTTTCCCTTTTATGGGGGGTTAAGTCTGTCCAGTCCAGCCCTTCCAACTCCAGCTCCAGCTCCGACTCCAGCTCTGACTCTGATTTCGAGCCATCTCAGAACCACAGTCAAGGTGTGTTGCAAGAAATAGTTTGTTAGAACCTTCCTTGTGTAACCTTAAAAGGCTCAAGAGAATTAAATCTGCTTTTCCAGCACTGTAGTAATAGTCTCTTGCATGCAGCCATGTGTTGGAGCTGTGATGCTTCAGCAAGAAAAGGCAATAATGTTATAACATCATGAACAAGTATTTTTCTTCTCTTGGCAGCTAATTTATGAGTAGGGAATCCCTCTGGATTTGGTTCTTTCCCTTTTGGCTTTAGTTTCTGCCTCAGTTTATAAATGTGTTGCTGCTGCCTGATCTGTAGAATCAGAACAGTTCTCCTCCAATCTCATCTATGTTTTATTAAAAATTAAAAATGTGCCATTCATCACTTTGCCAGTGTGTAACAGCTCCTTTCTCAGATCCCTCCACTGATAACCCAGAGAGGGAAACTGGCAACACTAAATGTTCCAAGTGCAGCAAATGCTGTGCTGCCCCTGTCTCCAGTGACATTTAAATCAGCTCCACACACATGAAAAATGTGTCCTTTTGTTCTCATTTGGGAAGGGAGGGGGAGGATTTGGGAGGGGAGGGAGCTGTAAAGTTTGTCAGCTCTGCTTTAACTGCAGCCTGGGACAGGGTGTCCTCTCCCAGTCCCATCTCACTGGGAGTCAGGATGTGTGTCAGTTGAGGTGCTGGGGCTGGGTGGAGCTGTGCTGGGCTGAATTCCCTGTCCCCCCAGGCCCCCTGCGCTCCATGGTGGAGGATCTGCAGTCGGAGGAGTCGGATGATGACGACAGCTCCTCGGGGGAGGAGGCAGCAGTCAAAGCCAACCCCGTCAGCCGCGATTCCAGGTGGTGACAAATCCGGAACAGAGATCTTTGGGGGGGCTCTGTGCACCCTGCACTCGGGATTTTAGGGTGCTCTCCTTTTGGAGGGAGGAATCACAGGGCTCTGTGAGGGAGGGGAGGAAGGGCAGATGTGTGGGGTCACTCAGCACAGGGTGGGGACGCAGAGCTGGTGACAGCAGGGTTGGCTGAAGAGCACAATGAGGGGAAGGCACTGGGAGGTGCTGAGCTGGCAGGTGTCACTGACTGAGCCCCTTCAGTCACCCAGTTGTGACCCTCAGATCTCTGCAGAGCTGCTGAGTGTGACACTTTGATCTGCAGAGATTAGGGACAGGCAGGGTGTGCTGCTCTGGCTGCCTGGACTGACAGGGCTCAGGAGTCACTCTCTGCTCACCCTGTGTTGGCTGCTCCACTCCTCTGGACTCAGTGACAGCTGTTTCCTGCTCCATGCCCTGGAAAGAGTTGAACTTCATCCTTCTTCCCTCAGAAAATGCCGTTACAGCCCAAACCTGAGGTCTCAGTGAATACTTGAACCCAAATGCTTGGCCCAGAGAGCAGCTGCACATTGGAAATGCTGCTGGTGGTTACCAAAACAAATAAATACCCATTATTGCACCTTTCATCATCAGGGAAACAAGAATGAAGTGACTTTGAAGGGTATTTTTGTAGACCTTTAGGGGATAGCCAGTTGAGTTAGAGTCAAAGGAGAATGAGAATAAATTGAAAAGCTTTAGAGGTTACACCAGCAGCAACAGTAAATGCATTTTTTGCCTGTGGAGGTGTCAGTGAGCCTCTCATACAGATATTTTGTAACACTGGGAGGAATTCCTGGAGTTGCTGAGTTTGTGAAAGGAAGTGGTGCTTAGTTGTTCTAGGGGACTTGTGTCTGCCAGAGTTGAGCTGCTGCCTGTAATGTGTCACCTAAAGCTCTCTGCTCTGGGAATGCAAGGTGACATCAGCTGGGAACAACGGGATCCTTGGAATCTGCAGCAACCCATTCTCCCAGGCAGTGCAGTAGTCTGTGATAAAGAGGAGAATTTCACTGAGCTCTGTGTGGCTCAGCTGGCAGTTTGCTGCTGCCTGGTGATGCTCATTCTGTGCTGGTGGTTTTTCAGACTGAGCCTCAGTGACAGTGACAGTGACAACAGCGCCGACTCATGCCCGCCCAGCCGGGAGCCTCCTCCTGGGCAGAAGCTGCCCCCAGCAAACAACAAGGTATGAAATCCCACCTCCCACAGCTCTGCTTCCCACCTGTCCTGGTCCCTGCCTTGCAAATTCCCACTTGCACCACGTTTTCCCTATTCTTGTCCTCAGCAGACTGGTGATTCCTCCCTTTCCAGCTGCTGCAACACCCCCGTGTTTCCTGAGCTAATTTTGGTTCTGTCATTGGTTTCTTTTCCCCTCAGGCATCTGGAAGGAAAAGCCCAGAGTCTTGTAACAAGCCAGAGAAGATCCTGAAGAAGGGAACATATGACAAGGTGTGTCCTGTGGAGAGGCATCTTTCATTAGGGCCTGGAGTGCCAGGAGACAGGGAATGGCTTCCCACTGCCAGAGGGCAGGGCTGGATGGGGTATTGGGAAGGAATTGTTGGCTGTGAGGGTGGGCAGGCCCTGGCACAGGATGCCCAGAGCAGCTGTGGCTGTCCCTGGATCCCTGGCAGTGTCCAAGGCCAGGCTGGACAGGGCTTGGAGCAGCCTGGGACAGTGGAAGTCCCTGGATGGTTTTTGAGGTCCTTTCCAACCCAAACCATTCCAGGATTCCGTGATTGAGGAGCTGAGCCTCACAGAGCAGTTGGGCCTCACTGTGCACAAAGCCACCTGAATCAGCCCAGCCTGTGCATTGTTCTGTCTCAGCAGGGTAAAAGCTTGAGTTTAACAAAAACCAGATGTTGAAAGGACAGACTTTGGAGAGTGACACTGCAGAAATTGTGTACATTAAATAGCTGGAGCCCCGGGTGGTGTTCATAGGCAAAATCTTGGAATTGTTGTATTTGTTTGTCCTTTGTCTGAACCAATGGCCTGGTCACTGCTGCAGTGCTGGGGCACTTCATTAAAAGGCAGTTTAATCTGGCTTTGTTCTTATAGATTGAAGATTATTTGATGCTCTGCTTTGCAGGTTTAGTTGGAACCTTTGTTTGTTCAATGAAATTCCCTCCTTCCTTGCCTCCAAGGAGGGCAGAGCAGTGTCCATTGAGTGATTCACTGATCCTGTGAATCAGTTCTGTTGATACAGACCTGTTGTTGGCTGTCTAAAAAAATGTAAAATTAGTTAAAAACTAAAATTAAGAAAAAAATCAAGCCACTCCAAGAACAATGAACATGTTGAGGCTGTGAACAGTCCTTCATTTCCTGTTCTGGTTTGGGATGGTTTAGGTTTACAGTGGACTCCAAGAATTTTTCTTTACCTAAATGCAGATTGCTGGGGTTTTGGTCACTGATGCACATGATGTTTTCAGGTAATCTGGTATTAGTTAGGAGAATGTACTGATGAGGAGCTCACACTGAGGGTCAGCAAGGTGAACTTCACCTCGCCAAGGTCCTTAAAGATTCTGCCCAGTTCTTGGAGCTGGTTACAGGTGTGAGTGTCATTAAATTTTAAGAAATGGCCTTCAGAGCACTTGTATTTAAGGGAAGTCTTCAGGCCCCCAGTACTTGAGAAGAAGGAGGAGGTAGTAAAAAAGAAGGGAAAAATTGGGAATGTCTGAAAGGGCCTCAAGTTCTTCTGATCCTCCCTGGGGAATCCCTTTGGCAGCCTTGAGACCCTCCACGTGTCCCTGTTTGTGTTCCAGGCCTACACGGACGAGCTGGTGGAGCTCCACAGGCGGCTGATGGCACTACGGGAGCGCAACGTGCTCCAGCAGGTACAGCCCTGTCCTGGGGTGTGCTGCAGCCTGTCCCTGCTGTCCTNCCCCCCAAGACTGCTGGGGCACTGCCCAGGCTCCCCAGGGAATGGTCCCAGCCCCAAGGCTGCCAGAGCTGCAGGAGCTCTCAGGGATGCTCAGGGTGGGATTGTTGGGGTGTCTGTGCAGGAACAGGGTTGGATTGATGATCCCTTCTAGCTCAGCATGTTCTGTTATTTTATCATTAAAAGGAAACCTGCCCATGTCACTGTCCAGACTGAGCTAGGCAGGCAGGGGGAGCTGGTTTGCTTCTTTGGAGAAAGGATTCCCTTCCTGTTGCGAGCCTCTCCAAGGGGTGGGAAAGCCTGGATGGGCTCTGTGTCCCAGCTGCCCTCTGTGCTGTACTTACATCCACCTCCCTGTCTCCAGATCGTGAATCTCATTGAGGAAACTGGGCATTTCAACGTCACCAACACAACCTTTGACTTTGACCTCTTCTCCCTGGATGAGACGACCGTCCGCAAGCTGCAGAGCTACCTGGAGGCCGTGGCCACATGACGCTGGGCCTGGGAACCTGGCTCTGCTCTTCAACCAGAGATCCCCTCCATTGGTACCAGGAAACCACCCCACGGAACTAGGCCTTCTTATCCTCCTGCCTCACCCGAAGAAGCACTGCCTTAGAGAACAGCCATGCTCTAGGAATGCTCAGCCAGCTGCACTTTTCTTGTAGGCTTCAAACCAGCGCCCGCCTTGCTGAGCCTGTCCCTGCCGTGGGTCAGGCCCTGAGCAGGGCAGGCGTGCTGCACTTAGGCTGCACAGCGCGACCTTTTTGGTTTCCCTTCGAGCAACTGTGTTTCAAGAGCACATTTTGCAGGCATCTCTGAGCTCTGGAGAAGCGTGGATGCTGTTCCCTTCCCCTGGAGCTCGGGAGCAGCCTGTGGAGAGCTGGGGAAGCAGAGCCCTGCCCCGCCCTGCCCCGCGCCATGTGGGTGACAGCGCCTTTGGCAGAGCTGGCCGGGACACTGGGGACACAGGAGGCTCCCCGGGGTCCTGCTGGGCTGCAGGAGGGGGGATGGATTCCAGTTGCATTCCAGCTGGGATCACACACCGGTTCAGTGACCTGGACAGGACCCTCAGCTCCCTGCAGGGACACTCTGTGCTCGGTGAGGAGGCCTCTGGAACCTGCTGTCTCCTGCTGGGGTTTGGAGATGTCTTGTTTGTTGATCTGAGCTCCTAAACAAAGTCCCACTCCTTTCAGTCTGCTTTAACTGTAATAGGACTCCAAAACTGTAAGCTGTATATTTTATATATATATATTATATATATGTATGTACTGTATGTATAAGAAGGGCCTAGTTGGGTCTTATGATCTTAAGGGTGTGTTTTTCTGTTGTTTTTTTATGGCTCTGGCAGGGGAAGGCGCTTAATAAGATTTGACTCGTTTGTTCAATACCTCTTGTGGACAATTTGTAGTGTAAGGAAGCTGGACAGCAACCTCCAGGCATCCCGTGCTCCAGAAGGGGCTCACCCGTCGTCTTTCCATTTGTCAGTGTTTGATAACTTTGCCAAAACATGTGATTGGTTTTGTTCTGTGTTCTCAAAGAGGAATCTCTTTACAGTGGCCCCTATAGTAGTGGCTGTACTTTGGGAAAACCAAAACAAGGGAGAACTGAAATCTTGGGAGACACTGACGTGAAACACAAAGTGGAGTTGGGTTTGTTCCCTCCTCCCTCTCCCGCCCCGCTGCCTGTGAGGAACAGGCAGGAAACAGAAACACTAATGCAGCCCCTTCCCTGGATTTCTAGTTAAACCAGTATTGACCTCCAAGTGTTGTCCAGGTGGGCGTGGGGCAATCCCAGCGCCTTCCTCAAAGCTGTGTTACACTCCTGGTCCCTCAGTTTAGTATTTCCCAGGAATTGCTGTTTTTCCCAGGGCTGGGGGAAGCTTTTGCCAAATGTCACAGGCAGTGTGGGGGCAGCAGTGCTGGGGAGCCCCTCTGCTCAGGGAGGGTCGCACTGCTCCAGGTTTGCTGTCCCTTGTTTTGGGTTCCCCCCTTTCTTTATCATGGAAATGTTGCAACTAATCAACTGAAGTGGCAATATGATGATAAGCTTGTTTGAGTTGGGTCATGTTGACCCGATTCCCATTAATTTTGTCCTTGTACCACCTTTCATGTGTCGTGTGTGTGTGTACATATATATATATATATATGTGTGTGTGTATATATATATATATGGAAGTTCAAGCTCATGCCAGGTGCAAACCCTGTCACGCCAGTGATCTCAGCTGTTTTCTTTCTTGCTGGACGATGCCAGGGCTGGATGAAAGGCCAGAGAAGGTGGAGGGCAGAGGAGGAGGTGGCAGCAGGACACCATGGTGGAGGCTGGTGGTCACAGCTGGTGGGTGGGTTCTGCGAGCTCCTCGTGTCCCTGTGGGGCTGTTCCAGGGGGAGGCAGCTCTGTGCCCACACTGGGGTGGGCTTGGTGACACTGTCCCATCCCCAGAGCAGTGGGCTCAGCTCTCCCAAGGTCTTTGCTGCTCTCTCTGCCCAGGTCACTCCTCCCACAGCTCCAGTCCCAGCACTTCCAGACTGTCACAGCCTCCAGAGCTGCCCCTCAGGGGACTGGAGGTGCCATCCTGCCCCTGCTCCTGTCAGCCCCCCTGGCCACAGCTCCCAGCCAGCCCCAGAACATGCTGGGAGGCTGATCCTGAGCCTGGCTGGAAGCACCATGGCTGTGGCATCATCCTGTCCTGGAAGTGACTCTGTTGGTGAAGTCTGCTGAGCATTGATAGGGATTTCGTTTGGTTTTTATAAGAAGAAATTTTACACATGGATTTTTTTAGACTGTTTATAATCCCCCCAGAAAACCCGAAGTAGGATTGTTCCCCAGCAATAGTTCCTCTCCATTGTGTGCACATGCTGATTTGTTACTAAAAGGTTTTTGCAAGTACTTAGTTGTTCTACAGAGTTGATGTTTTTGGGGTATGTGGTAGCGTCGGGGAGCACAGGAGGGGTGACTCTGCAAACAAAGAATGGTCACATTTGGGCCTCATCTTGTGTCCCCTTGGAGTTCCCTGTGTAGATTCCCTCTAGGCTGGCTGAACGCTGTTCTGAACATGCCGTGTACAGGTTTTTGTGGATAAAGTGTTTGTTCTTGTGTCACTCTTGAGAGCATGGATGGATTATTGTACTCTAGGAAGGAGGGGGCAGTGCTGCTCTGGGCATTGCTTCAGGTCCTCGAGGATGTGTAGTAGCTTGCGTTGTTAAAAAAAGGAAGAAAAGAAAAAAAAAGAATCCCAAATTGACTTGTAGCCATAATGGTTTTTCCAAGGAAAATGGACAGGACTCTGTTACTTTTCCGTGTCCTTCGTGGCGGTGCTGCCGGCACAGGCAGGTGCTGGGCAGCCCGAGGGCTTCCCGAGGTGCTGAGTTGGAATTGTGGTGGAGGTGGGATCAGGACCCGGCTCCTCCTTCCTCGGCCGTCGGATCAGAGGGCGAGGAGGGTCAGGAGCGTTTTCCTGGGTCTGGTCTGCGATGTGTTAAGCCTTGAGGCTTGGATTACTGACATGTACTATTGAAAACGTTTAAAAAGACAGGAGAGGAGAGGAAGGCCGGCAGCAAAGCCCGGCCGAGGCGTTTGGGCACGGAGGGAGCGAGGCTGCCTGAGGTCAGGCTGAATCCATGGAAGTGCAATGACTCTGCCACCCGTGGGATCGTGGGGTGCGGTGGGAGCATCAGAACGAGCCAAGCAATTGATGCAACAATCCAGAAGCAGTTTTTATTTGTCAGATCTTGGACCGTATTTGATGGTGAGAGAGGTTTTAACGTCCCTGCGGGAGGGGCCTCTCCACGAGCAGAGCCCGGAGCGGCTCCGGTGCCGCAGTTTTCCATTGGGGATGTGCCGGAGCCGGCTCTGCTCGCATGAGGCTCCTCCCTGCTCAGCCAGGGGATGCTGTGACAGCCCTGGGGCACCTGGGACGGCTCTTCATTAGTGCTCAAAGGACCCAAATGGCTGTTGCTTTCCTGGGGCGCGGAATAGCCATCAAAAACTGACAAGATGAGTTTGCACTCCTAAAGAAAAATGTAAGTACTTCAACTTCTAGAGAATTTTTAATTGTATTTCTGCCTAGAGCCGAGGTATTAAATACCTCAGCACCTGAGGATTTTAAAAGTTGTGTTGGGAGAAAGTTCTTCACTCAGCTGGAAGAAATGCAGCTGAGCCAAGACTAACTGCAAGATTAAAAAAAAAACCCACAAAAAAACTCATGTTTGTAATACGTTACAGGATTGTTTGTCCTGAATTTTAAACTTTTTGTTAAATTTGTGGAACTATGGAGGAATTTTCTAGAAAAAGTGAAATAAAGTAAGATGGAAAAGTAACACTTGGGAGTGTTTTTCAGTTGTGTTGTTTCTCCAGGGGTGGCACTGTGGCTTTCCCAAAACCTCCCCTCATGGCACAGGTTAGACCATGGGGCCTGGGAGGGGAAAAGCCAAGGAAAAGGGAATTGTTTTGAGCATGGGGTGGCTCCACTGTCCCTCAGTCCATCAGAGCTTTGTTCAGGTGAGGGGCCCTGCCCTTGGGGCAGCTCCCCTGGGATTGGAGGGGTCCCCACTGCTCCCAGCCCTTGGCACAAGGACAGAGCCCTGGCACAGGCAGTGCTCAGCACAGGGTAAGGAGGGTAGGACCACCCATCCCCTGTCCCTGAGGGTGTCCCATGTCCCTGCAGGCCCTGGGAATGCCCCAGGCACAGCTCAGCTCTCCCAGCCCAGCCCCTGCTCCATCCCAGCAATGAGAGAGAGTTGAGAGACACAAACTGAGGAGTTTATTTCACATTCCTCTGCAGCCACTTGGACACAGCAGCTCCAGCCAGCTCAGCACACACAGACACGGGATGAGCTGCAGCTCCAGCAGTGCATTCCCACCCTTCCACCAGGCAGGGGGATTCCACTGACCCAAAGCAGAGACAGTTCTGGGTTTAACCCAGCCTGAGCCCAGCCCTGCTGTGATACCAGTGCTCCTCCTTTCCATGGGAAATGGTCCTGGGAATCAGGGCTGGGCTGCTCAGCCTGTGTTCAGTCAGGATTTCTGGTTTGAAAAGAGCCAGTTCACAGACAATCCTTCACCTGCTGGGCTTGGAGAGCCTGGAATGAGCCCTGCAGAGCCCTTTAGCAGAGCACCAGGAGCTCCTGGGTACGGGTGCTTCCCTCCAGTTTTGCAGGTGGAGGAGTCTGTGTCCTCCAGTCTGTGAATTCACCATGAAGAACCATCCCAGCTCGGGGCTGGTTGATCACAGACCCTCAGGAGGAGCAGCCTGGGCTCCCAGCACCATCTCCTGTCCCCAGGCACAGGTACAGAGCCCACCCACCCTCCACTCTGGAGCTCCCCATTACAGACACTACAACATTTCTGGATTGTAAGACACACAGATTTCACACATTGTACACAGCCTTATAAATAATCCCTGGAGTAAATCAGTTCCCAGAATACCAGCCATGGATACAACTTCAACAATACAATTTATGGCTTCATTATAACTCAAAAAGGTAAAACAAACTCAAAATATTGCACAGACAAACCCAGTTCATGTGAGGTTCCACCTCCACTGCTGTGTGTAATCACTCAGCATTTGTCATCTCAGACAGGAATAGTTTGTGAGGAAGGAGATTTAAAATGATATGGATGCCATCAGCATGCAGGGAAACGTGCAGCAGGGAGCGAGGACACTGCTGGATAATGAAATCTGCCTTTCTCCCTTGGCAGGAAAAGGACAGCTCCTGATTTGCAGCTCCTGTTTTACATTCATCTCAGGAAAAGAAAACTTTGGTTAGAACGTAACATGTCACATGGATTGAAGGTAAACATTGTATCACCCTTATAAAAATGGAAATAAAAAATCCAAACTTGAGATATTTGGGCTCTCTCAGCACGGGACACAAGACACAGGAGAACATGGGCAGGACCACGCTCACCACACTGCAGGGCAGGACATGGACAGCAAAGCGACGCCGAGGGGCTGCCTGGAGGCTGAGCCTCTTTATTTCCACAGGATGCAGGGAATCCTTGCTGGGCAGCCGGGAGTGTCCTCGGGAATGGCTCCAGCCCAGGGCTCTATGTCCGGCTCGAGGGCTCCCCCAAGGGGGTTTCCGTGTCCGTGTAAAACTGAGCGATTTGGTCCCGGTATTTCTGAGCCACCACCGGCCTCTTCAGCTTCATGGTGGGGCCTGTGGGGAACCAGCACGGGGTTAATGGGGAGGGAACCACGGGGAGCAGCCACCAGGCCTGGGGTGAGGCAGGGCTGGAGGGGAGAGGCAGAACACGGGAACAGGGACCAGTTCTGAATTTCTCTTTGGGTTTAACAGAATCTCCCTCCCTCCCCCTGTGAGCCAAAGCAGCATCCAGAGGGTGCTGGGAATGGTCCCAGCAGGGAATGGTCCCAGCCCCAAGGCTGCCAGAGCTGCAGGAGCTCTCAGGGATGCTCAGGGTGGGATTGTTGGGGTGTCTGTGCAGGGACAGGGGCTGGAGCAATAATCCCTGTGGGATCCAGCTCAGGATGTTCCATAACTCTCCAAGAGGCATCAGGGCACAAGTGCTGCTCCACTCGGTGCTGCTGGGCAGAAGTGGGAATTCACCCCAGTTCATCCCACCCCAAAGTGCCACATGGAAAAGCCACAGTGAGGAAAGGCTGGGGGCAGCTCTGTGCATTGGGGGTTGTGTTTGTGTTCAAGAGCCAGGGAAAGGGCACGGGGCAAATCCCAGGCACCTCTCCCAGCACTCACCAAGCTCTCCACCAAAGAGGGAGAAATCCTTCTCCAGCAGGACCCACTTCTGGACTCTCTGGGCATTGGACACAGCTCCCTCATTGACAGCAGAGATCCCTTTCTGGATGGCAGCATAGATGGCCTTGTCTTTGCTGCTGATGATTTCTGAGACCTTGGTGGCATTGCTGCCCAGCTTCTGACAGAATTCCAGAGCTTCTGGACTGAGGTCATCCCTGGGCTCTCCCGTTTCTGCATCCACAACGCACTGCAGGCCAGGCCACAGAGGGAACTGAGCATTGCTGAGCACCTGAGCCCTCTGCACCAAGGAGCCCCCAGCCCTGGGAGGGTTCCTGGGTCCTTTCCCACCCCACTCCAACCCCACCTCAACCCCTGGCTGCCAATGGAAACTTGGGACAAAACACAGATAAACCCCCGCAGATCTCTGCCTGCTCAGGAGCCAGCAGGGTACAGAGCTCATCTGCCAAATTCCTCCTGTGCCATCCAAAGTTAATCACTTTTTTCCAGACCTTTTCTGGAGCACGTTTTAGTTCCCTACACTGTGCAGCAGCAGACTTGGAAGTCACACACAGCACTCAAGCCTGACAAGTGCAGCAGGGCCACCTCTGGGGCCACCTCCAGGGCCTGGCTCAGGTCTCCTGCCCCAGGCCAAGGCTGTTGGCCTCGGTCTCACTAAGGAGCAATTCCCACTCTGACAGTCAGCACAGGCCACCACAGATGTGTCCTGGTGGAGTTTAAAGCCAGAGTCTGACAAAGAAATCCCTGACAGCTTTTGACCTCCCAGACTGCTCTGGGAGAGACTGAAACAGGTGAGGAGAGCAGAAGGGTTTCCTTTTCCAGCCTCACTTTTGGGTCTTTTCCTTCTGTTTCTTCCTGCCCTCTGTGGCACAGAAAAAGCTGCCCTGAACAACAGCAGGGCCTGATGGTCTGAGCAAGTGACAACTCTGTGCTGTGCTCTGGGCTCCTGTCTCCACAAGACATAAAAATGTGTAACTCTTCCTCCCTGGAATTAATCAGATTCAGCAGCACAGGTGGTGGATCCCCACCCTGTTTGCCATTACCTTTAGTGTCAGGAGCATGGAAAGGAATTTGGCTTTGTCTCCAACCAACATGGCATTGCTGATGATGGGAACAGCATTCTTGACAGCATCCTCGATTGGAACAGGAGGAATGTTCTCACCTCCTGCAGTGATGATGAGCTCTGGAAAACAATCAAATCCTGATTAATGCTTGGAGCTTCTCCCCTTCCCACAATCTGAAACAACTCAACTGCTCCTTTGTGTCTGCTGATCAGTGAGTGTGTGTCAGCAGAGCTGGAGAAGGCAGCACACCAGGACTGGCAAAGTCACAGGGTGACCATCCCAGAAGTGTCCAAAAATGTGGGGATGTGGCACTGGGGGCTGTGGTTTAGTGGTGGCCCTGGGGTTGCTGTACACAATGATCCTAAAGGGCTTTTCCAGCCTCAGTGCTGATCCCACAACTCCAGCAGGCCTGGAGAGAGGACACAGCCCAGCCAAAGCTGCCTTGGTTCTCCAGGGGTGTTTGCAGTCTGGCAATGCAGGGTGAGCCCCTTGGCACCCTGCCACAGACCCCTGGGCCTCTAAGGCACCTAAGTTGGCACCCAAATGGTCAGAAATGGAAGTGAAATGAAGTTGCTGTGTGCTGCAGAGCAGAGGACAGCCCCCCTTCTCAAGCTCCTGCTCCTTAGAGCAGCCCTCACACGAGCACCTCTCTCTTTCTGAGGGCTGAAGGCTTGAGGGATGTTGGCTTTGTCTGGGGTTGCTCAAACTGCTGTGCCAAGAGCCACATTGCTACAAGGCACTTGCACAACAGTGTTAAGCTGCTGTTTTCCTTGGAGGTCACCCAGCAAAGCTCCTGAAACTGAGAGAGCTGCTGGTAAAAGAAGCCCACAAAGGATTAACTGCACTGGTGCTGAAATCAGAGAGCTTCTCCCTCACCCTGCAAACACACCCTGGTTCCAGAAGCCACCCCTCTCCTCCCACCACAGGGAAGGACACACTGCAGCCACATTCATGTGGAGACTCCAGGAGAAGGATTTAAAGATTCTTCTGTGCAAGTCACAACCACACAACCAGCAGAGCCTCCCCTGCACCAGGGGAGGTTTAAGGAGAGCATTGGGAAGGATTTCTTCACTGCTCAGCATTGGAACAGGCTGCCTAGGGCAGTGGTGGAGTCCACCATTCCTGGAGGGATTTAAAGCATGTGGAAACTGGGGACATGGGTCACTTGGGCTCCATGAGGTCTTTCCCAACATTAACAACTCACTGATTCCACAGTGCTGCACAACATCAAGATAAAGTTGGGGGATGTGCTACCTTTAATTCTGCCTGTGATGAAGAGGAATCCATCCTTGTCGTGCTTGCCCAGGTCCCCTGAGTGCAGCCAGCCATCCTCATCGATGGCCTCTTTGGTTTTGTCCTCCATGTTCAGGTAGCCCATGAAGACATGCCTTCCTGAGAAGCAGATCTCCCCAATGCCATCCCTGTCTGGTTTATGGATCAGGGTGTGGCAGCCTGCCAGCTCCTTCCCACAGCTGGAACACAGCACAGACCGAGGACTGATTTATTTTAAACTGGATTTAAGCACAGGTTACTGCAGCTCCTCTCAAGCTGAAGGGTTTGAACAAAGTCCAGCAGCTTTTTAGCACAACAGCTCCAGCAAAGAGCTTCAAAGGCATCTGCTCGTGTAAGGGCAGCTGCAGGAAGAGTTGTTATTGCAGAGAACAGTGCTCACACACCTGCTGGTTTGCATTCATTGCTCTCAACACCTGAGCTTTGAATGAGCAGATTTATGTCCTCAGCAGCAAACTTTCACTGTGCAGACTGAACGAGCCATTCAAAGACACCCTGCACCCTTTAGTCATTTGCCATTGAAGTGAAGGGTAGGTTGGAGTTATCAATTCTTCCTTCATCCCACCAGCCCCTCACTTCTTCCCCAGCTCCAACAGGACCCAGGCAAGGTAAATTCATATATCCCTGCTGCTGCTGCCCTTGGCAGATCTCCTTACCTGTGACATGGCTCCCCAAAGACATTTCAGTGGCAGCAAAGCTCTGGGGATGAGCTGCACCAGCAGAGATGGATGTGCCAGAAGCAGAACCCCCCACTCCCTCTGCTCCCAGGAAGGTTCTCACCTGCCAAGCTTGAAGGCGTGAGGTAGGGAGATGGTGTGAGGCCCAGAGCTCTCACTCATCCCATAGAGCTCCAGCACAGGGATGTTGAGGCTCAGAAAGAACTCCAGGGTCTCTCTGGTGATGGGAGCAGCCCCCGTGTAGCACTTGGTGCAGCGGTCCAGCCCCAGGGCCTTGCGCACCTTCCTGTACACCAACTGCCTGGCCAGGCGGAAATTCACCGGCACCTCGGAGCACCTGCACCAGCAAAAGGGCACACGTGGGACTCCTCCCCCTTCCTCCTTTTCTCTTCATCCTACTTCAGTTCATTCAATAAAATAATGGATTATTTCCCCCCCTCTAGCCCTTGCTGTTACCCCTCAGGTTCAGGTGCCAGTGGGCTGTCACATGGGATATTGTGGGCCTGATACTTCTAGCTCTAAGAAATTTCAGCCTGCTGGCAGCTGCTGACTTTTCCCCAAGGCAAGATTTCTCAAAAAAGCTTCTTCTCAAAACTATCTTGGCAATCAACTCTCCTTTCTCAAAACAATCTTTCCCCAGGTGGTGTTTTGTCGTGTCTCTAACTTAACCAATGGGATTAGGTGTCATTCCTGTTCACCAACCACGTTAGGTCTGTATTGGAACACCTTATAAAAGGTAGTAAGAATTAGACAATCAAGCCTTTTTTCTGTGCTCTTTGCCTTCTGAAATATTTGGAGTCTCTCATCTTTCTTTCATGTCTACGACAGTGGAACTCCTCTCCCTTCCTCCTTTTCTCTTCATCCTACTTTAGTTCATTCAATAAAATAATGGATTATTTCCCCCCTTCCAGCCCTTGCTGCTCCTCCTTGGGCCCAAGTGCCACTGGGCTGTCACATGGGATATTGTGGGTCTGATACTTCTGGCTCTAAGAAATTTCAGCCTGCTGGCAGCTGCTTTTTCCCAAGGAAAAATTTCTCAAGAAAGCTTCTTCTCAAAACTATCTTGGCAATCAACTCTCCTTTCTCAGAACAATCTTTCTCCAGGTGGTGTTTTGCTGTTTCTCCAGTTTAACCAATGGGATTAGAGAGGTGTCGTTCCTATTCACCAACCATGTTAAGTCTGTATTGGAACACTTTATAAAAGGTAGTAAGAATTAGACAATAAAGTGTATTTTCAATACTCTTTGCCTTCTGAAATATTTGGAGTCTCTCATCATGTCCTACAACGACAGTATATAACCCTGGATGGAAAATAATCCCTGGATGGAATATAACCCCTGATCTGACAGTAAAGTTCTCCGAAAGCTCATCAGCATCCCTGAAATGTAGCTCATAATTACCCATTCATTCTCTTCAGGTTGGTCTGCAGCCCCACTTCCTTGGCCCACGATGCCACTCTCCTTCGGAGCGCTGAGGCTTTCATGCCCACAGATTTCATTTTCTCTTCCATTTTTTCCCAGACACGAGGAACTCCCAAAAAAGCAGTTGGCCTCACTTCCCGCAGGGTCTCCACCAAGCTGCCCTGAGAGAAGCAGGATTTAATGCAGTCTTTAGAAGTGATTCACTGCAGGCTTCGGGTCAGCACTGGTCACTAGCAACAACTTGGGAGTCTGCCATCAGTTTTGAGGAATTGTTTGGGGTTTTTTTGCAGCACCACCAAGAGAAGGGAACCCCTGAGGCATTCCAGTGGGAATTGGGAAGGGAGCAAGGGTCAATGCTTTCAGTGCCAGTGCTGACACAAGAATCCTTTACTCAGGACTCAGGTTAAGCTGGGGCCATGGTGCAATGTGGGCAGAGCAAACACAAGCCCGTTGCTCAACCACTTCTCGATGTGGCACCAGGTGTCAGGTGAGAACTCAGCAGCTCCCAGTTGTGAAGTGCTGGGTCAGCTTCTCCCAGTTTGTGACTGAGTCAAAAGGTGAAGGCCAGGCTGCAGTCAAACCAACAGGGGCAACTGGTCAGTGGACAAAGAAAACCCACTCAGGAAAGCTGACAGAATCACGAGATAACACCACCTTGTTTCAAGCACCCACCCCAGCTCAAAGCAGGTGGATGGGTGTAAGTTTATTATCTTATTTTTTACCTTCAATGCATCTGGTTGGGCAAAGTAAACTTGCACTCCGAAGGACATGGCTGCCCAAATATCACACATCTGTGCAGCAATGTGGCTGAGGGGCAGGTAACTGACCACCTCCTCCTGCCTGTCACGGGCATCGCTCAGCGCGATGAACTGTCCGCCCACCGCCGCCGTCCACGTCAGCTGCAACAGGAACCCACAGGGGCTTCAGGGCAGGGACAGCACAGAGCACACAAGGCACAGCAACAGCTACAGCACCCTGGGATCCCAACAGCAGAGCTTGGCTCATTCAGCTGGAGCAGAGGAGACTGAGGGGAGGCTCCTCGGGGGCTGCAGCTCCTCCCGAGGGGAGGCAGAGGGGCAGGGGCTGAGCTCTGCTCTGGGACAGGGACAGGAGCCCAGCAAGGGCTGGAGCTGTGTCAGGGCTTGGGATGGAGCTCAGGGAAAGGTTCTTCCCCCTGAAGGTGCTGGGGCACTGCCCAGGCTCCCCAGGGAATGGTCCCAGCCCCAAGGCTGCCAGAGCTGCAGGAGCTCTCAGGGATGCTCAGGGTGGATTGCTGGGGGCTGCACTGATGATCCCTGAGGGTCCCTCCCAGCTCAGGATGTTCTCCCTCAGCACCCCAGGGATCACAGTCACTGGGCACTCACATTGTCATGGCTCAGCATGACACCCTTGGGCTGGCCCGTGGTGCCCGAGGTGTAGATGAGGGTGCAGCACTGGTTGGGTTTCTGGGACTCGACGATCCCGCGGAGCCGCGAGTCCGGCACGTCCCTGCCCAGCTCCATGAACTCCTTCCACTGCAGAGAGCACAAGAGCTTTAGAAGGTACCTTTGTAAGGTATCACCTTTGTAAGCTATCACTCACAGGAAAAATGAAACTCTTTGCTACACATCAAGAGAAGGAAGCTGCTCTCCCTGTCCAGTCCTCTGGAAGAGGCTGTAAATCCACACTGTCACCCCACAGTGTTTTGTGGCTGACACAAGGAGAAGCAGAAAGGAGACAGACCCACCCCCAGCAGATTTACAGCTCTGTAGCAACTCCCTGGAGTAACTGTGGGGCCTGAGGGTGCCTGGCAAAGGTCAGTAGGCTCACAGCCCCCTCACAACATGGATTATCCAGGTTGCACAACAGCAGACACCTCCTGCCCACCACAGCCAACACGAGCTCAGGGGATCACAGTCACAGAACTCTGGGCTGGTTTGGGTTGGAAAGGACCTTAAATCCAAGGCTCTGCCATGGACAGGGATGTCACCCACCAGATGTTTAAGGCCCCAAAGCAGGTTTCAGGTATTTGCAGCCATCAGCTGAACACAGCCAGGACTTAGAAGCCGTGAAGAAGTCCAGGACTTACTGAGTACAGATTTGGTCTCTTCTCTTTGATCTCCTCCCCATACTGGACAATGCCCTTCAGATGAGGTAGTCTGTCTTCAATCTGTGTAAAGAAGGGAGATTTGTGAGAAGAGCAAATGCTGCTTGTCCCTTCCAGGCCTCTGTCACCCCACTTAGCACACTCCTCATATTTGCCACTTTATGTAAAGCCAAGAGAATCCCATCTGTGCTCCTGAAAGAATGGGTTTGCCTCACCAGAAACAGTCACAAATTGAGCTGGGATGGTGCCAGACAACCTAGAGGATGCTCAGTTGTTCACTTTGGCTTTTCCTATTTTAAGCCCAAGGCTTTTAAGAAGTGAAAGCACCACTTAACCTCTTGTGAGATACAGTGCCAGAGCCAGCTCAGCTGGCTGGAGCAGGGAACACACCAAGGAGTTCACCTCTCCTCTCAGACCCAGCACTCCCCTCAGGTAATGCTCTGCCACAGCATTTTACCCTCCCACATCTGTCAACAGGTTGCTGTAACCCCCAGCCATGTAAAAAACATAATTACTTCTAAGATTTTCTGCAGCTGTTTATGGTTTTCCACTACTATAACATTGGCACTGCAATTCTCTGCTACGTAATGACAGGCCTCAGGAGAGTTTGTAGTGTAGATCCCAACAGCAAATCCCCTGGAAAAGGGAAAAAACAAAACAGAAAAGCAAAATAGAGAGTTAGAGGACAAGCAGAGTTGCTGGCAAAATTCAGACCATTTCAGAGAAAAAAACTTTAAGAAGAATATCCCATAAAATGACAACAAAGAGGAGAGAGGAATTAATTAATTCCAAGAGGAAAGATTCCCTTCTGGGGCATGGGAAATGTCAAGAGTGGTGCAAGGGACCAAAATATCTCATCTAAAAGGCAGATATCACAATTCAGTCATGGGATTCTCTGGCATTTCCCACCATATTTTAATCACTCTGTACATAAGAATGCTTTTGGATTAACCTCTGGTCATCTTATTTTGAGAGAAGCAGCTGGCTAAAAAAAAAAATTAATTTTTGTCTTATTAATTCTAATAACTAAATAGTTCAGCTTCCATCCACCTTCATTAAACCCAAATATAAGCAATTGTGTTTGGGGCTTTTTTGGTTTGTTTTACTGCAATTTTAATCAAAACCTGCTTCTCATGTGAATACTGCAGTCACCTTCTGCCTGCCAAAGCAAAATGCATGGCAAGAAAGAAGAGTCTTACCCTGCAAGGATAGCTCCAATGTCAGCAATGAACCACTCAGCAGAATTAAATCCCAGGATGCCCACTCCATGGAAACGCTCCAGGCCCAGCTGTAAACAAGAGATGGCATTACAGCAGTCTGCCTTCTCCTCTGGACAAAGCTCAGGGCTCATCTGCAGGTCTTTGCTGAGCACAGCACTGAGGGAAGAGTTTGTGTTCTTACACGGGGTAATTCCCACTGAAAAACTCCCCAGGAGCCAAGGTGGAACCAGAGGAAGTTTCACATCATTGTCCCACTGTAAGTGGGCAGGAAAAGAGGGATTTGCTGAGCTCTGCCCTTGGAAAGACTGGCTCACTGGAATTCACTAGCAGGAACATAAACCTGCAATCCAGGGAGTTACCAGTTCCCCCTGGGCTGGGAATGAGGAGGTGAGAGGTGAAGTCAGAAAACACCTCCTGGGACATCAGGCACAAGTTGGGAGTGTCAGATATCAATAATGGTCAGAGCAACAAGCTCCAGTGGCAGTCACACTCAGCTATGAAATTCCAGCTCTTGGAGCCCCAGCCTTGAACTCCCTCAGCCAGACTCTGGTTTTGTCCCAAACTCTGGGTTTCTTTCCCCAGAGTGGAAGATCCCACCACAGGAATAAAACCAGGCTGGCCTTAATGTGAAGAGATAAGACTTGATCCCAACAGTAAAAAAAGGTAGTGTTGGTTTCTGTCTCCAAGTCTCCTAATCCCAGCAGCACAAGCAAAAGGCTGGGCCACAAGCAACATTTAAGTCTGGTTTGTAACCATCCCTTTAAGTTTTTTTCTTAGAAAGATGAACCTTCCCATGCCTCTGGAGGGGCAGTGTCCAGGCCTGCCATACACCTCAAACACTCCACTTGAAATGTTTCCTTACATGCTTTTTTGCTTGGTTAAATGTGGAAATGACTGTCAAAAAAATTAAATACCAAGGTGTCCATAGCATGTTCAGGTACTTCCCTGTCACTGTAAGATTCATCTGCACTCAGGGAGTTTGCAGGTTTAAGACAGACTTGACTGCAGCCACTCCAGCACTTAAATGAGTGAACATTAAACTTGACTTCTTACACAGTGGTAGGAAAAGGAAGAAATTAAGGGAAAAAGGCAGAAAGTCTTAAATTAAAAGAAGAAAGATTTACATAAGATATTCTTGGCTGTGAGGGTGAGCAGGCCCTGGCACAGGGTGCCCAGAGCAGCTTGGATCCCTGCCCCTGGATCCCTGGAATTGTCCAAGGCCAGGTTGGATGAGGCTTCCCCATGGCAGGGGATGGAATGGGATGGACTTTAATGTCCCTCCAACCCAAACCACGCTGTTTTTAGTATTCTGTGAATATGCACAAAGAGAATTCAACAAGCTCTTACCTTCAGAAAGCTTTTGGCTGCTTTCCAGCACTCCTCATAGTACATCTTGTAGGTCAGCTTTGTCCACTGGCCGTTTTTTTTGGATGCAAGGGCGTAATAGTCACTGTATTTGTCCACACTCTCCTGCAGGAGCTGGTGCACAGTCTTTGGGGCCTCACTGCCAAAGCCCTTTTCTTCCATCCTCAGTCTGACCTCTCCATCACGACGTGTTGTCCACACACTGGAGCCAGCAGGGGAGGCTGCTTTGAAAGAAAAGTGTTCAGCATGTTAGATTAAGAAATTTCCTGCAGCCTAACAGCAATAGAAATACAAATATCAAGTGTATGAAAGCAAATGCTGTTATACCCCCTCCCACATCCCTTTTCTGACCCTTTCTTCATGGCAATTTGGCCATGTGACCCCCAGTATTTTAGACTAGAAGCCTCTAGAGCACTTTCAAATTTCGTTAAACATTTCCCACTTACATCCCCTCTAACCTGCTCTGCTGCCCTAAGGCTCTTGTACTGGTAAGGTGAAAGTTTCCTGCATCTTATACTCTGCTATTTTTAATTTTTTTTTCTTTTAAAGATGACTGAAAGCAGGACACTGGTACCTGGTAGATGAGCACCGGGCACTGACATTGCCTATTTAATCCCTGAAGCACAGCTGTGCTTTAAAATCTGAGTTCCAGACACTTCTGCACAACCCATCCTGCAACCTGAGCTGCTTCTTCCACTGTCATGGTTTGACAAATTCCTCTCTCATGGCAATAATAACTTCAGGCACTCCACAGACCCCAAACTTCCATCCACTCACCTTTGGGGGTGAGTGAGTTCACCTGATGTCTCTCCATCTTGGAATCTTCCCCTGGCTCGCTGTTGTGTGGCTCAGCAGTGCTGCAAGGCACAAGGAATTACCCCTGGATGAGAAGACTGAGGGCTGCCTGCCACAGGCAGGTTTGCTCCATCCCTTAATGTCACCCAGTCCTTGGATGTCAAAGTGATTCCTGATGTGCTGCAGGTGACTTTATTAATTCACTAGCCTGCATGGCCCCAGTGGAACAGGTCCCTCTGAGTGTGCAAGCTCTGCCTGTGCTGGTTTTTGAACACATGAGTGTTGTCCTAATTGCAGCTTTCATTGCAGACAAGCTGCAGCAGAATGCATAAGCATCATCCCCAAAACAGCCATCATTTAATTCCTAAAGGCTGCTCCAGGTGCCTGAAACAAAGAGTCTGCAGCTGGGAGGAGGAGGAGGAGAAGGGGGGCAGGAAGGGACACTTGGATCTGGAACTCATCTCCTGTCTCCAATATGTGAGTCCAACAACAGGGGAGGCCCTGGGGACACTCTGGAGTCACCCCATGGGGGAACCCAGAGAGATTTCCTGCAAAAGAGCAGGAAATTGATTTAACAGGAAATCTCATTCTTAGGTATTCCTATTAAAGTCAGTGCTCCCACCAGATGCTTGGTAAGAAACAAAACCAGGCTCATGCCTGTGTGCTTCAGCCACGCTCCTCCCAGCTGAGCTGTCCTTTCACTTTCAGCTCTGCAGGAGCTGGTGAAGCACCACTTGCCTGCTTGCAAAACTGTTCTTACTCCATCCCTTTCCAAGCTGGACTGTCTCACAGCCCTAGTGAGGAGGGTAAGGGATAATCAAGCCTCATGTCCCACTTGAGAGCAGGAGCTGGAAGCCAGAGCAGTGAGATTTGGGAATCCACCCTCCAGGCAGGCAGCTGTTGCTTTGCTCCCTGCTCTGGGCAATGCCCTGCCATGACCATGGGCAGAGCACTGAGGTCTGAATTTTAGCTGATTCGAGATTACACTGCAGAGCCCCAAACTTTCCATCCCTCCCTGCCCTACCGGGCCCTTTGCCTCAGCCCATCACTCAGGTGTTGTTTCTCCAGGCTGGTGTTTCCCTTCCCCACAGCAGCACCTGCAGCACCAGGCCAGGCTCTTCCAGCAGGGCCCTGACATCACAATCACACCAACAGTGCAGGGGCAGCAGAAAGGAGCCCTGACTCTGCCCATCACAGTCACACTGCACACAGGTGAGAGCTCCTCTGGGCCCACACAAACTCCTCAGCTAAGCCAGGCAGGGCTCCCACCAAGTCCCACCTTTTACTTCCTTTTCTACCAGGCCAGAGACAAGACAATCCAGGCACTGTGTGAGTTTCAGGATAAGGGGGAAATCTCTTCCCTCTAATCTACATTTATTCTGAATTTCTAGGGAACAGTCAACTATGACTGCTTAGGGCATATGAAGAGGTTTAATGCCTGGGGAAGATCTGACATGGCTGATCCCGTGTCCTGTCCTAAAGCAGAACTGCTTCTCTGAACTAATCTGCAAGCCAGCAACCAGGGCTGAGTAAATAATTTCTTTATTTCCCCCAAGGGGATTACGAGATGTTCCCATCTCCGTGTTCCCTCCTCATTATTGAGAACATTTTTCAGCACAAATTAATCCTCAGTTGCAATAGTTCTGCACCATTTCTCCACCAGCTTTTATGATCAAAGCATGCAAATGACCCAGTAATATGAGCAGAAAAGCCCCAGCTATTTCCCTTGCAGTCAGTCAAGTCATCTTTTTCTCCCCTTTATGACATGTCATTTAATGCAGCCCCAAAAATTTAGGCAAAGAGGTTTTAGTCAGCTAGATCCCATTATGCTGTGTTGAGATATAGACCCTAATCTGCTCTTTAGTCTGTAAATCTAAGCAGCCTCTTACCAGCAGGAGTTTGAGATCAGTGTAGGTACTGCACATGAGCTGTTCCCTGCAGGGGCAGGGCTCTTCCAAAATCATTTTAATTAATCAAAGTGAGCATGGTAGAATAAAAACTATATATACAGGTTAAATAAAATCCTAAATGAGACAAACCTGGGTGAAGAGTTGAGCAGCACATCTTCCTGTGGCACCTCACAGGTCCCTTGAAGAGCTGAATTGCAGTAAGCCACAGAGACTGGTTCTGCAAGTGCCATCCTCGCCTCTGACTCACACAGCACTGTCCCTGCAAAAACAGGTTTGAAAAATAAAAATACAGCCAAAACGTCAGAGCAGAGCAGCTCCACTGACGTGAGTGAGACAACCCTGAAGTGGCACAACTCGAGCCTGCTGCAGACACACAAAACACAGGAAACTCTGACACTGGGCACACTCCAGTCATTGCAAAACCCCACAGCAGAACCAACGTGACTCCGCACAGCTCCCCCAGAGCACGGGGAGCTAAACAATTTCATTTCCACACTCCCTTTGCCCCAAATGCTGTCCCAAAAGCTCAGCTCACAGCCCCCCCCACCCCGACCCCTCCAGCCTCACCGTGCATGGCCCGTCCCGCAGCCTCCCCTCCGCAGCCGCTCAGCACCGCCGTGTAATATCCTTTATTTTTAAACTAGCGCCCAGGAGGCAGATCTGGAGCATCTTATGTCATGTGCTGCTGCCTCGCAATTGGAAGCGGCTCGTCACCCCACACCGCCGCCTCTTAAGGAGGCTCTGGCCCCACGCCTGCCCGCCAGCCTCACAGCCCGGGGATTTCGGCTCCCTCTGGGGGCACACAGCCCTGAGACACCTCACATTTAGTCTGTTCGCATCAAAATAAGCGTTTTGCAGCTGGTTTTATTTTTCTTTTTTTTCTTTCTTTTTTTTTTATTTTTTTTTTATTTTTTTTTTTTTTTGGTGGCTCCCACGCTGCTTTCAGCACTTTTTCTTGAGGGATTTCATCACCTAAAAGAAGTGTTTTCTAAACGCTGGTTTTATTTAAGGTTTGCACTCGTCAAAAGCCTTTGATGCTTATGAGTACGCCGGGCTGAGCTTTAATTGTTTCAAGGGATTTCAAGCTGATTGGAGATGAATCTCATTATCCTTGATCTCTCTAAGAAGTGGATTTCAGGCTGCTATTTTGTACCTGCATTAGCCAGACGCATTTAAATCGTGCGATGCGAGGGGTATGTTCATCTCCACGAGGGAGAGAAGTGAGAGAATCTTTTTTTATGTCACGAATGCGACCCAGCACGCTGCAGCCTCCTGCCCCTGCCGGGAGGGGAAAGCCACGCCAGGCAGAGCTCAGGGACGTCCCCCTTTCCGCTTACTCATCTGCGCAGGGGACACGTTACTGCTCACGCCACGCTCTGCTACAGTCACAACGCCAGAAATAGTTTAATTCATGAGCAGCGAGAGCGGGATGTCTGCAAAAAAAAACCATCTCTGAAGCGCCCAGATAACTGGCAGACGCTGCCACACGCCCGTTCTGGGCTGGAACACCAGGGTGGGGTATTGGGAGTGTGGGGAGAGGGTGCTGGATCTGCAGCCCCGTGCTCAGAGCAGCCACTCAGACCTGCCCAGAGGAGCCCAAACCCACCCGAACTGTCCCCACGGCCTCTCTTGCTCAAGGAAAATGAGCAGAGCCCAGGAGGGACAGAGGGCAGCGGCTGCCGTCACTCCTGACCCCCTTTCACAATGCTGCTCCCACTTTCCTTCCCAGCACCCCACGGCGAGGGGTTCAGGGCACCCCGGTGTCCCTGAGGGAAGTTTTGGCCTCTGCACTAATTACAGCGTTTCTCTTGCCAGTTGTGCATTAGTGCAGCAACGGAGTTTCAAGGGAAAGGGTGAGCTGTTCTCACTGCTGCTGGCAGGGAATCGTGGCATCCCAGAATGGTTTGGGTTGGGGGAGACCTTAAAGCCCATCCAGTGCCACCCCTGCCATGGGCAGGGACACCTTCCACTGTCCCGGGGTATATCCCAGCCCTGTCCAGCCTGGCCTTGGGCACTGCCAGGGATCCAGGGGCAGCCACAGCTGCTCTGGGCACCCTGTGCCAGGGCCTGCCCACCCTCACAGCCAACAACTCCTTCCCCATATCCCATCCAGCCCTGCCCTCTGGCAGTGGGAAGACATTCCCCCTGACTCCAGACCCTTTCAAATAGTCTCTCTCTCTCTCTGTCTCTCATTTTCTTGCAGGCTCCCTTCAGGTCCTGGAAGGTTACAAATTGAGGTGACCCCAAAGCTTCTCTTCCCCAGGCTGAACAATCCCAATTCTCTCATCCTCCCCTCACAGCAGAGCTGTTCCATCCCTCTAAGTTTCATTTCCATGGTAGGTTTTCTGCATCACCTTCAGCCACCCAAGAGGGAAAAGCTCTTCCCAGTGGAGACCATCCCTGAGTTCTGCTCTCACTGTGCACAGCCCTGGGTACACTCACACCATGAACTGAAGTGTCACCTGATAGTGCAGCCTCCCAAACCAGACATGCATTTTATCCAACAAATATTTCCCAAAATAAACAGACCCTCCCTAACCTTGCTCAGCACCGCAGCTTGGGCCTTCCCTCCCTGATGCTTAGTTACAAACACACAAGTTCCAGGGTTAGGAGAGGATGATCCTTAAGGTCCTTTCCAACCCAAACCATTCCATGGTTCACCAGAACCATGGTGGATACCAAATTTTGGATCCCAAATGCTCCCAACCCCAGCTGTTCCCTGAGGAATTAGCACACCATGATGTACCATAGTGTTAGGGAAAATGCAGGACACACTCCCTAACAAAAAGACTGCGGGAAGAAACCTCCCTTTTAATTAAGCCTGTCTGACTCCTTAAACCATTTAAATAAAAACACATTCTGCTTTGAGGGAGCGCCGTGACCCAGAAGAACTGGAAATGGGGTGTTTCTTTGGAACCACCATGGGCCTTCACTGACAAACCAGAATAAAGGTCTGAGAACGTGCAAACTTGTGACACTGAAGGGGGTAGGAGTGCAATTTTCATTCCTAACAGGCTTTGGACACACCTTTACCTAAAATACACACAGAGCTTCAACAACACCGGTTCAAATTCAAATTACCGAGCACTTATCAGCCACTTGACATTTTCAAGCACGGCCCCACTCGGTTTCCTGTGACTGGTCTCTTTGAACCGGTAAAGGCACCACATCCGCTCCGCTCTATCCAGAGCGGCTCCAGGCAATTGCCACATCACCACCAAAACCGAAACTTGGGCCTTTTTGTTCCTTTGTTCCCTTCAAAGACGTACTAGGTGAGGAAACAAAAGCTGAGCAACCCACTCTTCGTCCTCTTAGGTAAACTCCGTTTTAAGGAGAGGCAGTGACAAAAGCTTCCTGAGCACTGAAGGTTTTGTCCTTGACCGCAGCACTGACCACAGGCGCTGGGCAGTTACCCCACGCCCTCCTGATGCTGGAGTGGAGAAAACAGGAGGAAAAGTAACTTCAGCCTCTGTTAGGATGATGAGTGACTGTCACGACGGCAGACAGGCACCTGACTCCACCGCAGCACCATCAGAGCTGAGTTTTTGGCCGCAGAAATCTGCCCACTGACCATGGCTTGATCAGCAGACAAGAGCAGAACTCTCCATTTCAGGCGCATTGCTTCTCCAGGGCATGTTTCAGGTGAATTCCCCTGCAGTGGGGCTCGGCAGGAGGCTGCGCCGAGCTTCTCTTTCCTAAAGCTCTGCTCCGCCGCACATCTGCACAGCGCGGGGGGCTCCCCGCACGCCGAGCAGGGCAGCGCAGGGCTGGATTGTCACCCGTGCTCCTGCCGGCTCCCACACACGGCTTTGTGTCCCCCGGGAGCACAGCGGGGCTGGGAGCTGGCACAGGAGCGCCCCGAGCACTGCGGTCACTCGGAGCATCCCAAACTCTGGGGTACCTCACGGAGCATCCCAAACTCTCAGCTCACCTCACGGAGCATCCCACCCTCTCAGGACACCTCACGGAGCATCCCAAACTCTCAGCTCACCTCACGGAGCATCCCACCCTCTCAGGACACCTCACGGAGCATCCCAAACTCTCAGCTCACCTCACGGAGCATCCCAAACTCTCAGCTCACCTCACGGAGCATCCCACCCTCTCAGGTCACCTCACGGAGCATCCCAAACTCTCAGCTCACCTCACGGAGCATCCCACCCTCTCAGGACACCTCACGGAGCATCCCAAACTCTCAGCTCACCTCACGGAGCATCCCAAACTCTCAGCTCACCTCACGGAGCATCCCACCCTCTCAGGTCACCTCACGGAGCATCCCAAACTCTCAGCTCACCTCACGGAGCATCCCACCCTCTCAGGACACCTCACGGAGCATCCCAAACTCTCAGCTCACCTCACGGAGCATCCCAAACTCTCAGCTCACCTCACGGAGCATCCCACCCTCTCAGGTCACCTCACGGAGCATCCCAAACTCTCAGCTCACCTCACGGAGCATCCCACCCTCTCAGGACACCTCACGGAGCATCCCAAACTCTCAGCTCACCTCACGGAGCATCCCAAACTCTCAGCTCACCTCACGGAGCATCCCACCCTCTCAGGTCACCTCACGGAGCATCCCAAACTCTCAGCTCACCTCACGGAGCATCCCAAACTCTCAGCTCACCTCACGGAGCATCCCACCCTCTCAGGTCACCTCACGGAGCATCCCAAACTCTCAGCTCACCTCACGGAGCATCCCAAACTCTCAGCTCACCTCACGGAGCATCCCACCCTCTCAGGTCACCTCACGGAGCATTCCCACCCTCTCAGGACACCTCACGGAGCATTCCCACCCTCTCAGGACACCTCACGGAGCATTCCCACCCTCTCAGGACATCTCAGAGCATCCCAAACGCTCAGGTCACCTCATGGAGCATCCCCGATGCCTCAGATCACCTCATGGAGCATCCCAAACTCCCAGGTGATCTCATGGAACATTCCCGATCCCTCAGGTCATCTCACGGAACATTCCCACCTCTCAGGACATCTCAGAGCATCCCAAGCTCTCAGGACACCTCACCGTCCCTCACGATGGGTTCCTGGCCAGCACAGGGGAAAGGACACCCCTTCGCCTCAGACCGCTTCCTGCCCTGACCGGCGGCAGAGAGAAACTCCTAACCCACCCTGTGCTCAGTTAACCAAAACCACCAAGAATTTCCCCCACTCTGCGCAGACACCCGCCCACAAACGGGACACCACGAGAAGCATCTGCCGGGGGTGGCGAACCCCACAGCGAAACCCCCGCGGCGGGCGGGCATCCCCCACACAGCAAGTGTCGCTGGGGACACCCCGAGGGGCTGTGGGGAGCTGGGACCCCCCTCCCTCAGCCCCGGGCCGGGCTTTAGGACCGCGCGTTACCTCCGGGCCCGCCGGGCGCGCGCGGCCCCTCAGCAGCTCCCGCGCGCCGCCGGGCGGGGCCTTTAACAGCACTGGCGCCTGGGGGCGTGGCCAGGACAACTTGGCCCCGCCCACCATGCCCCTTTGGAACATCCCATTGGGCGAGAAGGTGGTGGGCAGAGATAAAGACACGCCCCCTACGCTGGGGAGAGACGCACCGTCGCGCGATTGGAGGAGGCGGCTGTCAATAACAGCCAGGCCACGCCCCCTTCCCGCTAGGGTTACTCGTGGTCAATGACCGGCGCGGTGTCCGGGACACCGGGAATGGGCCGTGCCGAACCCCGGGAATGGCTGTGCCGAACCCCGGGAATGGGCCGTGCCGAACCCCGGGAATGGCTGTGCTAAACACCGGGAACGGGCCTTGCCAGACACCGGGATTGGGCCGTGCCAGACACCGGGATTGGGCCGTGCCGAACACCGGGAATGGGCTGTGCCAAACACGGGGATGGGCTGTGCCAAACACCGACAATGGGCCGTACCCAACACCGGGAATGGGCCGTGCTAAACACCAGGATTTGGCTGTGCCAGACACTGGGAGTTGTCTGTTCCTGGGCCGGGAACACAGCCCAAACGCTGCCCCAGGCTGTGCTGGGACAGGTTGAAGCTCTGGAGCACCCAGGGTGCTGTGGTGGTGTGGGCCCACGCAGCAGAAGTTTTTAGGGGAGGGAGGAAAATAGTCCAAATCCTTCTGATAGCTGTTTTGTCCCTAAAATAAAGTAAGGTTAAGGGCAAGATTCAACAGGACAAGAGGAAATGGCCTCAAGTTGCACCAGGGGAGGTTTATGTTGGATATCAGAGAAAATTCATCACGGAGAGGGTTGTAAATCATTGGAACAGGCTGTGCAGGGCAGTGGTGGAGTCGCAATCCCTGGAAAAGCTAAAAAAAACCATGGATGTGCCACTGGGGGACATGGTTTAGTGGTGACCACGGGTTGATAGTGGATTTGGTCTTAGAGGTCTTTTCCAGCCTTAATGATTCTGTGAAAGAGATTTTCAAGCAGAGCCCTGAGCAACAACAGCCCTTTGACCAAATGAAACAGGAGATGGTTCATGAAGAAGCTCTTGGGCCATTCTGGACAGGGCAAGATGTAAAACATGCTCCAACCACAGCTGGGGGGGAGCAGTCCAACCTGGAGCAGAAATCTCTGGGGAAGAATCAAAGAGAGCTTTTAGATTTAGGGATCCAGGGGGTGAGAGGCCCCCTGCAGTCCAGGGAGGAGCAGGGTGGGGGCTGGCAGAGCACAGCCCTGAACAAACCAGCCCCCTGCTGTTGTTTTCCAACCAGCACAAACCAAGGGCACGGGCTGGATCTGCTAAGCAGCACCACCAGCACAAGCACTGGGCACTTCTGGCCCCCCATTACCAGAACCTGTGGTCTGGAGCCACCTCCACCATCTCCTGCCCTCCCTGCTTCTTGCTTGTTTAAGCTGGAGTCCAACAGTGCATACTGATTTATTTATTAATTTCTTTTTTAAGGGTTATGATCAGGTGGATCCGTGTAACTGTTCTCAGTTGTTCCTGGCTGATAAAGCTGCAGAAAAGCCAGGATTTTGTTTATCCTGATAGGAAAACAGCTGTATCTGTGAAATGAATTATTGCTGCTATTTTCCTGCTGCAGACCAAGAATTCCAAGCCATTTTTTTTCTCCCCTGTGAATTCTTCTCTGCCTCCTCCCACTGCCCAGAGACATTCCCTATTCACAGAGGGTTCACACCACTCAGCTGATGAGCAAACCTAAAGAATATGTAATTAAGGAAGCTCCTGCCAGAAGGTCAGGCTGCAGCTGGAGCAGGGGCAGGGCCAGAGGACAGAGGACAGAGCAGTGCTGGGGATATTGCAGCTGTAAAACAGCACCAGCAGAGCAGGACAGGAGGGCCAAGGCAGCCTCAGGAGCCCTGAGCTGTCCTCTGGCCCAGGCACCTCCAGTTCTTGCTGTGTTGGCTGTTTCCCATCTCTGCACTCTGAGCCTTCTCCTGCAGCTCCTCAATGCTCCCACCTCTCCCCAGCTGTCTCACCTCCCCCTCACTGCAGCCCCTCCAAGGTGGCTCCATTCTCACCCAGATGGCGAATTTATTTTGAAGAGCAAGACAAAACAGCAGCCTGGAAGTTGGTGAGATCTGTAAAATTCAGATTCCTGACCCTCATACTCCAGCCTGGCCTGGTCCTCAGCCAGGACCTGCTGTGCTGATGAGGGGCACATAGTTCCCAGTGAACCAAGGAGAGCTCCAGGGGCACAGCCCAAAGGTTATCTCTAGTGGCAGGAGTAACCAGGTCTATTTTTGGCCATCCCCTGAGCCAACAGATTACCTCGGGTGAGCTGTTTTTTATGTGCTGCCCCTGTCCTTGTCCATCAAACCGAGGTTGCATCACCCCCAAGGTAAATCCTGTGGTGTTTGCTGAACTCCTGCTGGTTCTGGGGCCAAAGGGGACCACGCTGGTGGGGAAGAGCAGAGATGAGCACAAGTGGTCCTCAGGCACCCCTGCCACAGGCAGGAGGAGAGGGTCTGATACCTCAGAGTTATTATTGATTGGTGATAACACAGCACAGCCCTTTATAAACAAGCAGGGGGTTGTTGAGCTTGGAATAGCAAAAGCACCAGAGTGACTGGGCATCTGGTCAAACAGCTCCTTTGCTGGCTCTGTTTGCCAGGATTAACTCCTGTGGAGCCACAGGGCTCTCGTTTTCTGAGGCACCAGGAGCAGGGTGGCCCCACCAGCTCCAGGAAATGAAGGAACCAGGAGCAGGACAGACTGGGGTGACCCACTGGAGAGCAGCTCTGCAGAGAAATACCTGGGAGGGAATTACAGCCCCAGGAGGGATAGTGGGACCCTGGGGGCATTGGGAAGAGTGTGGCCAGCAGGGCAGGAGTGATCCTGCCCCTTGGTCCTAGTGAGGCACATCTGGAGCAGTGTCCAGGGTCCTGTTCTGGCTCCACAGTTCAAGAAAGACAAGGAACTACTGGAGAGGATCCAGTGGAGGCCATAAAGATGGTGAAGAGTCTGGAGCATCTCTGTGATGAGCAGAGACTGCGGGAGCTGGGCCTGGTTAGTCCAGGGAAGAGAGGGCTGAGAGAGGATCCCATCAATCCTGTATAAATATACAAATATCTCCAATGGGTGTCCACAGGACACTGCTCAGTGGTGCCCAGTGACAGGACAGGAGGAGTAATGGGCACAAACTAAAACAAGACAAACACCTCAACATGAGGAAGAACTTCTTTACGTTGAGAGGAGCCCAGCACTGGAACAGCTGCCCAGGGAGAGTGTGGAATCTCCTTCTCTGGAGACATCCCAAACACACCTGGACACTTTCCTGTGTCACCTGTCCAGGTGACCCTGCCTTGGCTGGACTGGGTCATTTCTTGTGACACAAGATCAGGAGAGAGGAGGTGGCTGCAGGTTCAGCAGCCCTGAGCTCTGCTGAGAACACAGGCTCGACCTCGAGAGCAGGACCAAAACCTCCACAGAATCCATTTTGTTCCTGCTGATAAATCTGCAGTGAGAACACACACAAAGTCTTCAGTCCATGATCTTGGGTGAGCTGCAGCAGTGTCTGGGCTGTCTGTGCTGGGATGTTACAGATTTTTACCTCTTGTTACAGATTTTTACTTTGCAGCATGGTGCAATTCAGTGTGGCCAAACCCAATGCATGGTGCTCAAGCAGGAATAAGTGACCACAGGATTAAAAAATAGCTGTTTATTGAGGGGTTTTTAGGAAAAGTCTGGGCTTTTCCAGCAGGAAAACCAGAGGATTGCTTCATCTGTAAAACAAGAGATTGAGGGAAGGAATGAGAACAACCTTCCAACACATCAGGAGTTTTTAAGGCAAATCTATTAATCTGGTCTCAGTTTCCAGAAGTAAAGGTGGATGTTTATGTGTACTAGGTGATATTTTAAAAGCTATTCCTGTGATTTTTTTTTTAAACTCTGTGATAAAAGTCCCTTTTTCCAAAGTGTAGACACACTCCTGCAGGGGTTTAAGAGATGTGAAGATGTGGAACTTAGGGACATGGTTTAGTGGGGGACTGGCAGTGTTAGATTATTGCCTTGGTGATTTTAAGGGTCTTTTAAATAATTCCGTGATGCCTTCACGTTTCTGCCTCACCTTGGCATTTCCAGGTATTTCACTACTAAGGCAGGGGGAGATGCCAGCAGGGGCAGAGCTGCCCCTACAAGAGAAGAGTGTCAGGATAAGAGCAAAGGCCCAGGATAAATGCAGATGGGGCCGTGGGATTCCAGATTTGTGCATGTCAAACCACATCACTGAGGGCAGAAACTCTGATGCACAGGTTTGCCAGTGAGACACGGGCTGGCTGCTGCTTCTTCACCTCAGCCACAGCTTTCCTGTGCCCTACAGAACATCACCCCAGGGAAATTTCCATTTGCAGGTTCTTTCCTTTCCTACCTCAGGCAAAGCAGCATCTCTTCGTGCAGCTGTGGACACAGAGTGGAAATAAGATTCCTCTTTAGCTGAATCGTTCCCCATGGGGAACAAGCCCTGTCTGCCCATCTGGATTACCCAACACAGTTTACATAATTTTCACTTTTGTCACCAGCCCTGGCAACTGGATCTGGGAGCTATTCTGGGCTAGGACTCTTCTGATAACCCTCCCAAATTCCCAGCTCCAGAGTCGCTGGTGGCAAGTGACTCAACCCAAACTGCTGCACCTCAGGACATTGACTTGGAAGATAAAGGGGCAATAAAATATTTCAGCAATTTCCACTTGGAGCTGGACATGAGGAGGAGATGGCTGTGATGAGGAAATCACGTGGTCATAGGCAGGAAGGGAGACAGAAGAGTGTCTTTGTACCTGAGTCATTTCCAGACTTACACTGCTCATGGTGTCTTTCCCATCAAGGACTTGCCACATCTCTTCTGGTCATGTGAAAGGGTCTACAGCAAACAGGTGTGGGAAATACTGGAAAACCCCCAAAAAACCACAGCCCAAAAGCACCCAAACACAACAAAAAGACACACACACTAAAATCTCCACCAAATTATGCTCTAGATTAATATCCAACTCCCAACTGTCATAAATCAGCAAACCAAGGACTCATCACCAGGACACAGCAGCTGATAACTGACCTTTATCTGCCTCTGTCTGTGATTAAATGACTCTCCTGCAATTCTCATAAATAAAACAGGGCAAAAACTATTTACCCTGGCCTGTCATGGGCATAAATTCCTTTTTAATTTTTTTTTTAAACTCATTAAAAACTGCACACTCATGGATTTTGAAACAACACAGAGCAGGCAAAGGCTGTTTATGCAATATGCAAAGTGTAGTGTGTGGAATACATATTTATAAAGCCTGAAAAGCAGGGGAGAATTAGGATTTCTTGGCTGTATAATTATTTAGTTTGATGTTAGATATCACCTCACTTCAGAGGCCATGCCTGTATCTTCTGAACATTAAACTTAAGCCCAAACTGCAATGCTATCTTTACCCACAGGTAATCCCAGTTTTGGAGGAGAATTTGCTGGAAAGCCATTTGCTTTAAAATGAGATGGATACAGAAGTTGCATGGAGAAGAGTTGTTTCCAGCAGCTCAGGAAAAAATCCAGAACTGCATTAAAAATGGAATTCTGTCTTTTCTCTGACTGCTGGAGGCCCAGAGCAACGGGATGCTCCCCCCTGGCCAAGCTGAGGGACTTTGTGGCAGTGGTGTCACAATGTTTGCCAGGCAGAGCAGGGCTGTGCCCTCCCCACTGCAGCTGTGTTGTAAGAGGAAAGGGATGAATGTGTAACCAGAGACAGCGACACGGAAATGAGCTCTGGCCCTTGGTGACACTGGCCAGGTGCCACTGCAGGAGCAGGGGGACAGCACAAGCTGACAAGTTTCTGCTGATGGCTGTCTGAGCTGGAGTGAGCTGCAAAGACCTCTGCACCTGCAATTCAGCCAAAATGTTAATAATCCACAGGGCCACTTAATCATTTTCTGTGGGTTTTAAACATAAACTCACTGGAGTGAAACAGTTACAGAGCTTAAGACACTCATAGACACAAGGAGGTCCATCTTCCCCATGTCAACAAACCAAACCTTTTTGCTCAGTATTCAGGTTCCAAGCTCCCAGCAGTGTGCCCAGGGGGCCAAAAAGACCTGGCCTGTGCCAGTGGCCAGCAGGACCAGTGACTGTCCCCCCTGTCTGGGCACTGCTGGGGTCACACCTCAAATCCTGGGTTGTTTTGGACCCCTCACGTTTAGAAGGACATTGAGGGGTTGGAGTGTGTCCAGGGAAGGGAATGGAGCTAGGGAAGGGTCTGGAGCACCAGTTTGATGAGGAGCAGCAGAGAAGGTTCTCTCCAGGTGCCTCAGAGGCTTTTCTTTGCTTCCATGCAGGTGCTGAAGGTGTTTTGTTGATTTTGTGCCCCCTTCCCACCACATCACCCAGCCCTTCACTTTGATCCTGTCCCCCACTCTGTCATCTCCTGGTCACTCTGTTTCAGCACCTGTGCTTATGTGGGAAATGAAAGGAGCCTCACTCACTCTCACTCACCAGAAAAGCTGTGCTTTGTGCAGAAATTCCATTTGAACCCTGCACAGGGGCTGTTCAGCCACTGAGGGTTTAATGACACAGATGTTGCCTCTGTGCAGAAGCTGTGTTGACAGAAACTGCATGGGTTCATTCATATCAGTATGACTGCACTTGATTACATCCAAGTTGTGGACACATCCTGCTTCTGTGGGCTCAGGAGGCTGCAGCTCCCTGCAGGGAGTGGCACACAAAACCCCACAGGCACTGGGGTTTTTCCATTACTTTATCCAGTGTTTTCTGTGGAATTTCCAGGCAGCTGCAGCCAAACCAAACAGATGAAACTGCAGATAAATGCTTGGTCCTTTAAAATAAAAGGAAATTTCCAGGGTGGGGGAAGGAGAGAATTTGGGGTTTTAGCTGTGCTAAAAACTTGTTGGGGGAAAATGTCAAGTTGAGAATAGTGACCTTTCCAAATCCCACATTGTGCAGGGAAGATTTTTCCAGGGACTGTTGGGATACAACCCAAGGGAGACAGGAAAAAGAGCACGGGAAGGGCTGAACATCCTCTTTTCTTTCTCCCACCTTCAGTACTCACCTGTTTGCTTCCAGGCTGGGCAAGGCTGAGGAAAAAAATGCTCTGGGCCACTGCCAGGGCAGGACAGAGCACCCTTAACAGCCTGGAATTCATTGTCCTGCTGGAGAGACGTGTGGGCAGAGCTGGACAGGGTACAGTGCCACTGGGAAATGCCAGCGTGGCCTTGGCACAGCCACACTCAACTGATTTCTCCTCTCAAGCCCAGCCAAAAGCACTGGGGAATGTTGTTGTCTGACCAGCAGCAGGGTCAGGAGTTTGTGGTGCAGAAAACACAGCCCTGGGGCTGTTGTTGGAGCAGGAGCTCACCCAGGGCTGTGCCAAGGGGTGTGGCAGCTCCGTGAAGGAAAAGCTGCAATTTGCACCAGTCCCACTGAAATTTCCTTGGAAATAGCTGGAATTGAGATTGAATTCCTAAGTGCACCCTTTGAGTGACTCCCTGCCTGCAAAACCAGGAGCTATTTATGTGCACCACAAATTAAAATGATGGTGAATGAAATGATTGTTTCATTTTATCGCTGATATATTGAAGGGAAAATCCAGAGATGAGATAATCCTCATAACCTGCATGGGATGGAGCTGTTGATCCTGTGGGACAGGGGACACACAGAGGCACCAGTTCAGGCTCCAGATGTTCTGCACTGAGCTCACTCAGCAGTAAAACACAGCATGGAGAGAATCCCAGAATCATTAGGGCTGGAAAACACCTCCAAGGATGGGGGAAGCTGACACAGAAATCTCCCAGGTAGGAAAGTGCTGTTTGGTACCTGTTTTGGATTGGGGATTCTCCCATTTAAAACACGCAAACTTTTTCTTTAAGCAAAAATCCCAGAGGTAATTTTTTTGTTGTTGTTGTTTATTTTGGTTTTAACCCTCTGGGAATTTTTTCACACAGGAAAAAAATTAAAGGAATCGTTTCATTTCAGGTTTCATTTCCAGCACCCAAACTAGCAATATTTTTCATGGATAAACACAATATTTCAAAGGATCCCGCTACCTTTACGAGGAATTTGCTTTCATCAGAACACAATTTTTCTGTTAAAACCTCCCTTTAGTGAAATCAATCAATCAATGAGATCCTTTGGGCGGGACTGGGTTTGAGCTGAATTCCAGTTTGCTTTGAGGAACGTGCCCTCCTGTGGGTAGCAGAGACAGCTGCAGCAAGCTGCTCCTCTGGGAGAAAAGGGAAGGAAGAGAAAAAAATCAAACTTCTCTTTCTTCACCAACAACTTTTTGAAATGAATCTCCTTCCCCCAGACCCTGGTACAGTGTGAGAGGAGCGAGATCTGCCTCATGAACAGGCTGGAAGCAACAAAGAAAAATTAATCCCAGTGATCAGCTTGGCACAAGAGGAGGGAGGGAGGTCTCTAATTAAAAATAACAGCACTCTGGTGATTCCCTGGGAACTGCCTGACTCCCGGGGGCTGCAGAGATCCCAAAGGTGTTGTGCTGAGCATTATCAAAATTTCCAAGCATTATAAAGTGTTCAAAAATACGTGGTTGTGGCGCTGGGGGACAGGGTTAATGGTGGCCTGGGCAGTGCTGGGCTGGTGGTTGGGTTTGATGATCTTTCCCAGCCTTAATGGCTCTGATTCTGTGAATGATTCTGTGAATGATTCTGTGAATGATTCTGTGAATGATTCTGTGAATGATTCTGTGAATGATTCTGTGAATTTCGGATGTTGTTGTCATCTGTGCTTTGGGTTTCACGCAGTAATTGGCACTTTGGGAAGAACGGGAGCACATCCAAATGTGTTTTACATTTCTTTCCCAGAGGAATGGACGCTGTTCAGTGGGGAATTGTGCCCTGAAAAATAAAGTGGTAGCAGGGCTGCAACAACACATTGGAGGTGATATTAAAGGGGAGAAGACTGAGAAATTTCATTCAGCTCCCAGTAAATTTGAGTGATAATTCAAAATTAGCATGGTGCAATTCAGTGTGGCCAAACCCAATGCACGGTGCTCAAGCAGGAGTAAGTGACCACAGGATTAAAAAATAGCTGTTTATTGAGGGGTTTTTAGGAAAAGTCTGGGCTTTTCCAGCGGGAAAACCAGAGGACTGCTTCCTCTGGAAAACAAGAGATTGAGGGAAGGAATGAGAACAACCTTCCAACACATCAGGAGTTTTTAAGGCAAATCTATTAATCTGGTCTCAGTTTCCAGGAGTAAAGGTGGATGTTTATGTGTACTAGGTGATATTTTAAAAGCTATTCCTGTGATTTTTTTTTAAACTCTGTGATAAAAGTCCCTTTTTCCAAAGTGTAGACACACTCCTGCAGG
>JANPWX010000438.1:112489-124710 GCA_024734555.1 Trochalopteron elliotii | reverse complement strand
CGGTCAGGGTCGGGAGGGGGCACAGGGCAGCCGCTCCGCCGGGTTCGGAGCCGGCACCGCTCCGTACTGTCCCCGTGCCCCTCTCCGTGCTCTCCCTCTCTCTGTGCTGTCCCCGTCCCGCTCCCTTCCTGCTGTCCCCCTCCCCGTGCTGTCCCCGAACCTCTCCCCGTGCTGTCCCCGACCCCCCCAAGCGCTCCTCCTCCTCCTCTTTGTGGGTGGAGGGAGGTGGTTTCAACTCCGGCTCATCCCTGGAGTTCGCCAGAGCTGGGAGATCCCGGCGCTCGCTTCCATGCCCGTCTTAGAAACGAGGGGAAATGGTAGCGAGACCTATTTGCAAGCTTCTGCCGTCTGTTCTTGACGTGGTTTCTCTCCTGTTTGTTTTGAATAAAGTGTGTTGTGAGACAAGATTCATCTCCTGTTAGTGGGATTTTGTGGACGTGCCTGTTTCAAGCGTGAGTTCCCGCTGCCTGATTAAATCTTTCCATTCTTTTTACTTAGATAGCGCTCCGAAGCCTTTATTTTGGCTTTGCTATTGAAAGAGGCGAGACTTACTAATTAAAGAGCAGAATAAATAATAATTTTATTAAATATTGTTAAGTCTACTTTACTTTTTTGTATTTGGAATATCCTTAAACTGAGGCTTTAACTGGTAGGTTAAACCGAGAGCTTAGCTTCAGAATCATTTAGTTGAGGCTTTTTTCATCTGCTTCTGCCCAAACTTTTCAACTCTATCTTGGTTACAAATCATTTGAAGATAGAGAGTAACATCTGACTTAGAAGAAAGAAAAAAATCAGTCTCTAAAGACTGATCTTAAGCTCCTGGACTTCCCTCTCTGCCTCTGCTGTTTCACTTTTCAGTCTGAGTTTGCTTCTGTCAGCTCAGGATCAGTTCAGTCTCAGGTTTTATTTTAAAGTGGCACGTTTAGTAGAAGGGGAGGCATTTTCAGAGGCTCCTTCACGATTACCTTGTTCAAGATGGGTTGAGTCAACCTCTGACTGTGTCTGCTGAGAGAATTTGGGATGAACAATTTGATTTCTGGGTGGCTGGAATCGGGTGAGGCAAAACCCCCAAGGCAGGACCTTGTAGGACTTTGTAGGACCAGCCTGTGGGGTGTTGGATACGTGAAAATCTTAGATCATATTTGAAAAGAAACCCCAACACATCCAGGTGGGTCTTTACCTCTCAGTGTTGCTGTCCCAAGGGAGGGGAGATGTGTTGGAATTCTGTGAGATGTGCTGCATTTGCCTTGGGGTTACACAGCTGTGGGCAGGCTCTGGAGGTTTGTTGTTTGGGGTTGGTGTTGTCAGAGCTGTTCCCATAACCACAAGCTTTGGAACTGCTCATCTTTTTAATCGGAATCTGAGTTCTCAGGTAACAACAGGATCTTGGCCTGAAGGCTGAAAGTGCAGACAGAAGGGGTTGACAGCTGGAATTTCTTTGTCCCTGCTTGCTTCCTGCAGAACAGGAATGATCCCAGTGTGATGGGGATGGGGATAGGAGCATCCACTGCCACAGAGGAAAGGCAGAGCCAGGTCCCTCACAGTCACCGTGACTCCCACAGACAGTCCCTGCTTTGCATCTCCCTGCTGAGCCATTTGCATCTCATGAATTCCTGTCACAGGAGGTGTCCCTGTCCTGGGGCCCCGTGTGCCAGCTGTGCCCCGGGGAGGGCTCTGAGCCAGGGGGAAATCTGCAATACCTGGAGAGGGGCTGAGACCTGACTGGGTCCGTGGCCAGCAGCAGATTCTTCTCCTTCAGCATCAGATTTGCCCTCTCTGAGTGTTTGGTTGCTTTGCCATATAAATTTGTAGCATTGCCATATAAATTTGTAGGACTGCCATATAAATTTGTAGAATTGCCATATCAATTTGTAGATTTGGCCTATAAATGGGGGCCCCTCCTTCATCAAGGGACTCGGCACAGATTGAGCCCCTGCAGCCGGGCTGGGAGGGAGGGAGGGATGGGGTCACCCATCACCAGACTTAAGACTGAGTGTGGTCTAGAGAGAGTCCCTGTTAAATCGTGTGTCAGGTATGTGAAGGTACATCAGAAATACACTTGCTGTGTCCTTCTGTGTGTGTAAACACGATCAGACCCATCCCTGGAAGTGTCCAAGGCCAGGTTGGATGGAGACTGGAGCACCCTGGGGGGGTCCCTGCCCATGGGACAGGGTGGACCAAGGTGGGATTTCATTTCCCTTCCAACCCAACCTGTCCTGGGATTCTGTAATCACTGAGCAGCCAGTGACTCTGACGGCGTCGTTTGTCCTGGCTTTTGGGGGCTGAGAGTGTTCCCCTGCCACTAAAAGTCACTTTCTGCCACGAAACAACTTGGGGGCTGCCCCGAACGCGGCTCCATCGCGGCAGAATAGACGGCGCCAGTCATTGTCTGTAAATAGTCCCCTGCTTGTAACACCTCGGAGCACCGACAGCTGCCACGTTTAATCACAACGTGTTTTCCCTGCTGATAGAGGCCCGTAAACAGAGCTGCTTTCACGTATTGCAGCCCGTTTCCCCCGCTCTCTTCCAGCCCTTCCCGAGCTAAAAGCGGAGCCCGGGCGCGCTGCTGATTCAACAGGCGGGTCCCGCCCGCTCGGCTCCTCCGCCGGAGTTTCTGCTGGAGGCTACCGAGTTATATTTAACCCGAGTTCTCCCTCCTTTCCCTGCCTCCCTCGGAACAAATGCCAGCGCGGTGCAGGGCTGGAGCCCGGCCAGCGGGAGCCCGGCGTGCCAGGGCTCGCCCGGCCTCGGGGGTTGGGATCCATCGGGATCCGGGGTTGCCGATATTTGACACGCAGGGAAGGTTTGTCTCTGTAATCTGCGCTTTGAGACGCGTTGTTTTGTCTTATTTGGACTGGCAAGGCTTTATTCCTTTGTTCAAACATTCACAAATCCAGCTTATTGTCTGGGAACGTGCCGGCTTTCCCACGGCGGGATGTGTCTGTCCAAGCAGCTTAGGGAGTAATTCTCCATAAATACATAAATAGATGACAAACCCTTCCTTCAGCACAAACCATGGACCCCTTAACCTACTGAGCAAAGAGGAATCCATTTGTACAGGGCAATGCCTAGAGTCCCTTTTCTTAGCACACAAGGTACAGAGGAAATTATTTCAGGGTCATATTAATACACAAATCATTTTCATTCAGGGGGAAAGTAGGAAAAACAAACCCACTTTCAGTTTTTGGTGATGTTTTATAAGAGAGGGCAACGTTTGCATTTCAGAAATTATTTCAGGACACATTAATGCACAAATTATTTCCAGGTAGGGGGGGAAGGAGAAAAAAACAAACTTACTTTCAGCTTTGGCTGATGTTTTATGAAAGATGGCGATTTCTAGAAAAGTTTAAGTGTTGTTAATTCAGCTGAGTTGTTAAAACAATACGTAGTTGTGTCTAGACATGTGGTTTCATGTCAATGAATGAGAAAATCTTCCTCTTCCCACAGTATTCCTGCTCACTTAGGTCACTGCAGGGGTTAGGCAGTGTCTGCCCAGCAATAAAGTTACAAGGTGTATTTTAAATTGCAACAGAAGCAAGAAGTTTCCCAAACAGAACTTTAGAAACTGTTTTGATTCCTTGATCTGGTCATAAAATCACAGAAAAACCTTTCCCTGAGATCCATCCCAACCCCCTGCCACAACTTCAAGTCATTTCCTTGGGTATTTCCTGATGTTCTATAGGAGTCAAGAGCTGTAGAAATCCCAAATGAAGGCATTTGAAAAGTCATTTAAAGGCAATTCATAAGTTTGCTTTTTTTCTGAGTTGAATTTCTATTAGGAATTTGTTTTTCTGAGCTTTATAAATGTCAGAGAAGTCTCAGCATTGTACAAATGTGTCGTGGGAGGAAGCTTTGCAGGAGGTTAATGACTGAACATTGCAGTCAAAGGAACAGGTCACAGAATGCTGCACCAATAATGACTTTTATATAAAGAATATCCAAACAAAAATCAGATGCTTTGTTTTCTTGTCCCAAATCTGATAGAAATCTTCAGTGTCTCCAGCTAGAAGCTGACAGAAATAATAATTATATTGACTGGAGATATATTCCTCCCTGATGCTGCATTTGGGAGAATTCACTGGTGGATTCCCAGCATTCAGGTTCCACAAATCATTTTTTTTTTCCTCTGTGAGGAGGTTTTTCTTTGGCTTCATGTGCAGAATGTGTGGATGTGTGTGAGGACAAACAGCAGCAGGTACCTGCATGCAGGCTCTGAGGAGGAGCAGCTCCAGACACGTCCCTGTCTCTCCTGGCAGGGTGACTCCATGCTCTGACTCCTTCAGGGCATCTCTGATCCTTGCAGTGTCTCATCCTGGCAAAGAAAATGTGGAACATGAGCAGGAACAAAGCAGAGGTTCAGGGGATGGCACAGTGTAGCAGCATCTCTGAATCAGGAGCTGGAGGGGCAGGACAAGGGGGAATGGAATGGGTTGAAACTGAAAGAGGAAATTTAGGTTTGATAAAGAAATTCTTTGCTGTCAAGAGGGTGAGCCATGGGTTTTCCAGAGAAGATGTGCCTGCCTCATCCCTGGAAGTGTCCAAAGCCAGGCTGTGGATGAGGCTTGGAAGCACCCTGGGATAGTGGAAGGTGTCTCTGCTATGGGAGGAGCTTTAATGTCCCTTCCAACCCAAACCAGTCTGTGATTCTGTGTTTGCACATGAAATTATATTTCCCCCATCCCTTCTAGAGAAGAGGATCCTGGCTGGATTTACTTCTCTCCCAAGCAGCTTTGGAGTGCACATTTTCCCTTTCCCATCAGGACCTGAACCCATGCTCCAAACTCATAAACATCCCATTTGCAGCTGTGCTGGGAATGAGGGAATCCCTGTGCACTCCACACATCAGGAGTGAATCTGGGCCTGAAGAGAGATGGTTCTGCCTCCATGGCTGAGTTTTGGAAGTTCCCCCCTCGTTTGGAAGCACGAGGATGAAGTTAGTGCTGAGTCTGTGCAGGGAGGCAGCAGTAATTGAGGAATTTGTCTGGGATTACGTGGCTGGTGGTTCTCTGAGGTTAGCACGAGGCAAAGGGTCCTGCTGAATGGAGCCTGTGATTAAAGATGCCTCTTCTGGAGGTGTCACTAGTTAAGACTGACAAGAAACATCAGGGGAAGAGGAGAGAAGGGAAAAGGTGGGGGTGGAATGATTATAGGCAAACAACCTCAGCAGAATTAGCAATTTCCTTAACCACCACCTGGTTAGTCATTGTCAGACTGTTCCTTAGTATCAGCTTAAGATCCCCTTGCCACCATGACAACCCTGGAACTGTTCTGGAGAATTTCTGGCTTAACACACAGCTGATTAAACATTCACCCTGCCCAGGGAATTAAATCAGTTATTCTCGTTCTTCTGACCTCTGGTGTCTGGGAGTCCTGGAGGCTTTAGATAAAGCAGCCTCACACTGACAGGTAAAACCCTGCACTGCCCTTGCCCTTGTGCAGCTGAGCAGGGACAGAGTGGGATGTTTGGCAAGGTATTTTTTTTCCCCTAAGACAGTGATTGGAGAAACCAGGGCACTGAGCACTGACTTTTTATTATTCTCATATAGAGACATCCAGCAGTGCTACACAGCAATGGAGTGATGGCCTCAATGCAATGTTGGTGGAAGTTTCTGTGTTCCCCTGATTTGTGAGGGTAATTTATGAAGGATGAGTGTCCTCTGGAATGGACCTGAGCATCTGGTGATGCTTTTGCACACAGGATTTCCCATGGTTTTGGTGCTGTTGGAATGGAGCATCAGCTCATGTGAAAGGGAATGGCTTTAAACTGAAAGAGAGGAGGTTTGGATGAAATATCAGGAAGGAATTGTTCCCTGTGTGAGTGATGAGGCCATGGCACAGGTTGCCCAGAGAAGCTGTGGCTTCCTGGAAGTGTTCCAGGCCAGGCTGGATGGGGCTTGGAGCAGCCTGGTGTGGTGGAAGGTGGCAGGAGGCAGAACAGGATGAGCTTTAAGGTCCTTTCCAACCCAACCATTCTGGTATTCTTTTCCTGTTCCCTTCATGGCTTTCTCCAAGATCTGATCCTGAGCTCAGCTTGATGATGTGTGGGTTGGCTTAGTGCTGATGGTGCCTAGGATGGCTTCAGTTACTGGCTGGTAATGGACAGTTTCACAACTAGGTGATTTATTAATTATCCTTTACTTGATGTATGATCAAGGGTGCTTTAACAAGGCACAGGAACTCCAAATGCAAGTGGCATTTCTCTCTCCATCACCTCATGACCACGGTGGGACAGGGTCTCACCAGTGTCTCCAGTGCCCAGGACAGAACTGTGTCACCATGGGGGTGAGCAGGGCTTTGCTGGGGAGTGTGGGGAGAGGATTGTGTCCTTCCTGAGCCTGTTCCTCACTGCTGCCAAACCTTTCCAGCCTGCTCAGCCCTGCAGGGATAACCCAGGATCACCTGAGGGCACTTGGCTGGTTCAGCTGGAGCAGAGGAGGCTGAGGGGAGGCTCCTTGGGGGCTGCAGCTCCTCCCAAGGGGAGGCAGAGGGGCAGGGGCTGAGCTCTGCTCTGGGACAGGGACAGGAGCCCAGCAAGGGCTGGAGCTGTGTCAGGGCTTGGGATGGAGCTCAGGGAAAGGTTCTTGCCCCCGAGGGTGCTGGGGCACTGCCCAGGCTCCCCAGGGAATGGTCCCAGCCCCAAGGCTGCCAGAGCTGCAGGAGCTCTCAGGGATGCTCAGGGTGGATTGTTGGGGTGTCTGTGCAGGGACAGGGGCTGCACTGATGATCCCTGTGGGATCCAGCTCAGGAAATTCTGGGATTCTGTGAGCCCAGGCTGGAGCAGGAGGCACCTGGAGATGTGTGGTGAGGTGGACAACAGCCCCTCTCTGTGCAGCTCATGGGAAACAAGGCATGGAAACAAGGATGGGTTCTGCACAGAGCTGGATATTGCAGCCAGCTCACCCAGCTCTGGGGCCCTTCTGACCAACAGTCTCATATTTTCTGTTACCCTGGGCTCTTGTGTGGGCAGTAAAGGGAGGTTGTGCAGAGCCTGTGATAAGGTGGGAGGAAGCTGGTTGGGAGATAAGTCCAAGCTCTTGTGTGCTGGAGGTGCTGTTGTCAGCACTGTCACCTCACTGCTCTGTGCAGGGATATTTTTCTCCTCCTTCCCTGGGCTGTCTGGGATGGTCCAGTCTGAAAAACAACTCAAAATCCACCTCTGAGCTGTGGGGGGAGATGGGAATAAGTTCACATGGACTGGTTCTGTCTAATTTATCTTCAGTCCTTGCATTTAAACAATTTCTTGTGCTGTTCAAACCCCCACCCTTCGCCCCAAAGGAGATGAAATGCAGATCTTTTCAAATATTCATGACCTTAAATGACCAATCATGGGAGGAAATTTTTCTTTAATAGGTACAAATAATAAGAGAAATAATAGCTCCTGGCCACCAGGCTGGTCTTCAGAGCTTCCTTCTTCCTAGCAAATATTTATTCTCCTTAATGTGACAGATGTGCACCATTGTTAGAAGACTTCCACCTGCCAGGAAGCTGAAATATCCTCCACAGAGTATTTCTTCAAGCCCCTCAAAGAATCAGGGGCTGGCCTACAGGCTGCCCAGCTCTCAGAGCTGCTTGCACTCAGAATGTAGATTTTTCTATATGAATCATCTCCCTTCAAACCAGAAATGTAAAGTTCACCCTCATATTTTAAACACTTCCTCTGTGACATTGATCTGCATTGCTCTGACCCGAGCTGGGCTTGCAAAAGCAAAGTTGTTGCTGCTCCTGGTGTAGCTTAGAGATCTGTTGGGGTCCATGTTTTTCTTTTGGAATAGTATTTAGGGGAAAATCTGGGAGTTTCCATAAGATCTCTCCCAACACCACGACTGGCACAGCACCCTGGGATAGTGGAAGGTGATGAGCAGGTCACTTCCCACCCAAACCATTCCATGATTTTGTGGTGCTCTGAATATTCCCTGGCAGGCAGGAAGCTCTCAGAAGGGCAGAACTGCTGCTTGTTGTGCTAATAAATGGATTTATTTGAATTCCAGAGTATTGTCTTGTGTGCTGCCACCATCAGAGGTAATTGTGGAAGGTGGGGAGTTGTAAACCAGATAATTCATGTTTCAAATTGTACTGGAGCAACAAAAGTGCTTTTTGATTCTTACCACTGCTGTTCTTTACAGTTTCATTCCTCCCAGTGTAGATGCTGCTCAGAATGTAAAAATCTGAAAAACAACAACAATAAAACAACTTCTAACCAAAACAAACAAAAACCCCTGAAACACCACCCCCCCCAAAAAAAAAAAAAACCCAAACAAAAAACAACAACAACAACAACAAAACCTCACAAAATCTCAACTTGGTTTTAGGTAAAAAGTGCAGTAATTGTTTTGTAACAATCAGAAAACTCTGTGTTCCCAGATGTTTATACCTGGCTACCAAAATTTGGAGTCAGATCATTATTTATTCTTATACAGTGACTATAAAATTGATAAAGTATAAAACTTACGAAAGTGAGGTAGAGGCACTTAAGTAGAAATAGCTTCTTTAAGTCTCATTATCTAATATTAGTTTAAAAAATGACATTTTGAGCTGTTGCAGTGCCAGGAACCCCAAAAGGATCCCGATAATCTGTTACCCTGGATGAGGTGGGGTCTGCTCCGTGCCCCAAAGTGCTCTCAGAGGTTTCATGGGAGAGGCAGAGCAAAGATCCTCTCAGGGGGAGGGTTAATTATTTAATTATTCTGTGCCGTCAGCGAGTTTCATCCGTCACAGGAGCCTCCTCTGCAATCCCCATCCAGGACATTCCAGCAGGGCTGCGTCACCCTCCCGGGCTCTTGGGATGGGCTGTGGCCTCAGTGAGGAACCCTGGGGCTGTTCGAGTTAATCACCCTGTTAATTTGGGATAAAACCCCATGGAGAGTGAGGCTGGGATGCTCCCAGGGCTGGAGCCCCTCTGCTCTGGAGCTGGGAATGTTCACCTGGAGAGGGGAAGGCTCCAGGGAGAGCTCAGAGCCCCTTGCAGGGCCTGAAGGGGCTCCAGGAGAGCTGGAGAGGGACTGGGGACAAGGGATGGAGGGGCAGGAATTGGCTTCCCACCGGGAAAGGGGAGATTTTTGTGGGATATTGGGAAGCTGCACAGTCAGATTGCATTTCAGTTCATGGTGTGAGTGTACCCAGGGCTGTGCACAGTGAGAGCAGAACTCAGGGATGGTCTCCACTGGGAAGAGCTTTTCCCTCTTGGGTGGCTGAAGGTGATGCAGAAAACCTACCATGGAAATGAAACTTAGAGGGATGGAACAGCTCTGCTGTGAGGGGAGGATGAGAGAATTGGGATTGTTCAGCCTGGGGAAGAGAAGCTTTGGGGTCACCTCAATTTGTAACCTTCCAGGACCTGAAGGGAGCCTGCAAGAAAATGAGAGACAAAGAGAGAGAAACTGTTTGACCTCAGTGTAACCTTCCAGGACCTGAAGGGAGCCTGCAAGAAAATGGGACACAGAGAGAGAGAGACTATTTGAAAGGGTCTGGAGTCAGGGGGAATGGCTTCCCCCTGCCAGAGGGCAGGGCTGGATGGGATATGGGGAAGGAATTGTTGGCTGTGAGGGTGGGCAGGCCCTGGCACAGGGTGCCCAGAGCAGCTGTGGCTGCCCCTGGATCCCTGGCGTGCCCAAGGCCAGGCTGGACAGGGCTTGGAGCAGCCTGGGACAGTGCAAAGTGTCCCTGCCCATGGCCAGGTGGTTTCCAAGGTCCCTTCCCACCCAAACCATTCCATGATTTTGTGATTTCAGCTGAGACAGGGAATGGATTGCAGAGTGAGTCTCTCTGTGGACTGCTTTGTCCTTTTCTGCCCCTTTTCCATGGATGAAATCTGTCATACAAACATGATCCACCTTGTCATGCCCAGGATTTTGATGTCCCTGACTGCTGCCCTGTGGGGAAATGTGGTGCTTTGTCTTTAGCTCCACAGGTTCCTTGCAGGCTCTGTCTTTGTGAAAATCAAAATCACCACTTCCTTCCTGGGGGCTGAAAGGAGATATTTTCATATCAAAACACCTGAGGGTGTGACTGTCATGAAAAAATCTCTGGGTTTTCAGGCCCTGGGCTGCAGCTGTATCAGGGTCTGTGGGATTTGGGTTATTTTCTAGATATTCAAACACACAAATGTATAAAATATACCTGTAAACATACATATACAGACACAAAATGAGAGAATGTATTTCCAAGAGTAAATTGTGGTCAAGTGCAGTTCCAAAGGTGTTTATTCCACATTTCTGATTAATTTCTTTGCCTCTGGACTCCATCCTCACTGGTTTCTGTGCCACCTTAGACTCCCCTGTGTCAGGGGTCCCACACTCAGACTTGTGCTCTGAGGTATGAGTTACTCTCTGATCCTGCCAGTCCTATATTTTTCTGATCCACAATCCATATCCATTGGCACTTCAGAGTGTGTTTGGGAAACCCTGCTTTGTTTGCTCTGTGCTTTCATTTCCATTTTCCAGTAGGGAATAATTAATTTATTTTTTTTTTCTCCCCTAGAAGCCTGAAAGTTAAGATGGGCAAACTCATAAGGATTTATATTTGTAAAGTGCTTTGAAAGCCTCAGGTGATTGTTGCTTTACTCACTGATCAAAACAAGGCACACATTTTTTTGGAGATGGTGTCATTGTTGCTCTGCTTCTATTTTTTTTATTTGGGATGGTGTCACTGTTTTTCTGCTTTGTGCCCTGCTGGAATATTTCATGCAGAGGAACTTAGAGAATCCCAGAATGATTTGGTTGGAAGGGACCTCGTGGCTTCTTTCTGCTCCCTGAAAATGATCCCCCAGGAAAAGCCTCTACCCAGAGGATTTTCCTATTTTCCTATTTAAAATTTTCCTCTCTGGTTTGCTGGGGATGGGGATCCTGCAGGGCTTGAGCTGGTGGAGTTGCAGAGATGATACTCAGAGGTGTGTTTTGGCGCTGAAAAAATTGAGAGAGGGAAAACAGCCAACAAACCCCTGGAGAAATGGTTTAATTAGAGAAATTTGGGGGAATGAGTGGTCGGGGCATTTCTTGCTGAAGTCACTCCAGTATTGCTCTTCAGGCTGTTTTACAATCCAGATAAACACACAGCTAGAAAGCTCTAAAAAGGGAATTTTGGAACAAAAATGAACTGCAGATGAGTAAAACTCTGTTGTTCTATTTTGCTCTGTTTGCAGGAGCCAGTGAAACTCAGGACATTTCCCTCTTTGCACATTTAAAAAGTCACTTTATATCATGGGTTAAATTCCTCCAGCTGTATTCTAACCTCGTGTCCTTAAAACCCAAGCTTTTTTCTTCAACTGCCACCAAATAATTAATACATCACACACTGCAATTCTAATCCACTTTCCCTAAGAATTACTTAATGCTTTGGTGATGAGTCTCTCCTTAGTCAATCATTAAGGAATTTCTGTTCTAACTTTTTATTTTGGCAGCTACTTGCCTGAATTTATATTATGATGTTTGGGCAATGTACTGTTCCACACAGAGAACATTCTGAATGCATTCTCCTGATTTCTGAGTGCTTTCTGAATATATGAGGATTGAATTATGTGATTAGCCAGAACATCATGCAATATTCTGCTGGGGAAAAGTAAATTGTCTGCAGATGACTTTCCACTTTACACTTCAGGTTTAGAACCATTGTAGCACAGCAGTGAAGTGGAAGTTGGTGACAGCAGACAGCCTCTGGCCACTCTGAAGTGATTTTTATACCTTTTTCTTTCTCAGGTATATAAAAATTTTACTAATTTTTCCTGCATCAGAAAGTTAATATAAGAGTTGAGCTATTGCCTGTTCCCTGGAAGAATGATTTCCCCCAAAACAGGAACATGTGCAGACTGGTTAGAGGCTATAGGCAGTAATAATGACCAATAATGTAATAACTCAGGATTTTAATGTTAAAAGTCTTCCTCCCATCCAGCCTCAGCTGGGTACAGTGAGCTGTGTGAGTCCTTGGAGGATGCTGAGTGCTGTGAGCCTGGCTGGGAGGTCAGTCACCCCTAGGGATGCCATTCCCTGAGTTTGGGACAACTGTGGCTGTTTTCCCACTGCAGAAGCACAAATAGATTTGGCCCTTGCACACACGAGTGCAGAGGCTGGTGGGACTGGAGAGCCAGGCTGCAAACACTCTTTGATTAAATGTCTCTTCTCTTCTCTTCTCTTCTCTTCTCTTCTCTTCTCTTCTCTTCTCTTCTCTTCTCTTCTCTTCTCTTCTCTTCTCTTCTCTTCTCTTCTCTTCTCTTCTCTTCTCTTCTCTCA
>JANPWX010000438.1:58808-98010 GCA_024734555.1 Trochalopteron elliotii | reverse complement strand
GAGAGGAGAGGAGAGGAGAGGAGAGGAGAGGAGAGGAGAGGAGAGGAGAGGAGAGGAGAGGAGAGAAGAGGGATTGTGGGTTTTGGGGATAGTGGGGGTTTGAGGATGGTGAGTTTTAGGGATGATAGAATCAGGTGGGTTTTAGGGATGGTGGGATCAGGTGAGTTTTGGGGATGGTGGTGTTGAGGTGGGTTTTGGGGGTGGTGGGATCAGGTGGGATTTGGGGATGATGGGATCAGGTGAGTTTTAGTGATAGTGGAATCAGGTGGGTTTTGGGGATGGTGGGGTGAGGTGTGTTTTGGGAATGATGGAATCAGGTGAGTTTTGGAGATGACGGGATCTGGTGGGTTTTGGGGATTGTGGGGTGAGGTAAGTTTTGGGGATGGTGTGTTTTGGGGATGGTGGGATCAGGTGGCTTTTGGGGTCCTCAGAGCCCCTGTCCAGCCAGACCAGAGACAGAAAGATCACTGGGGTGAGCTGCCTGTCACAAAGCCACCCACTGGTTCTCCAGGCCAAAAACACTGCCCACAGGAATTTATTGCCTGCCTAAACGATCTCACTCAGTTAATTCCAGTTCTGTAGCAGTCAGTTCTCTTCCTTTGGGACAGTGGGAGCTGTTGGAGCAGTGTGGAGCTGTTGGAAGCCTTTATCTCCTCCCATTCCTGTAGGATACAGTTTATCTTACTGCTGTCCTCACCAAAAATCCACCAGTGCTGTTCTCCAAGTGTGGGATATTCAAATCCATATTCCCAACTGCATTTCTAGGACATCTACATCAGCTTTCTCTTTGCCTTTCCAGGGAGAATTGCCTGTCTCTAGATAGTTTCTATCTTCTATATGGAGTCTTGTTTAGTCCTGGAATCTGTGCCAGTCACCAGCAGCTTTATCAACCTTAAATTCCTCCTTTCCCTTCCTCACTGGAGCAGTGCAGTGGTGGGGAAGCAATTACTGGTGTCCCTGTATTTGCTGAAATGTGCACTGGACACAGCAATGGAGTGGCTGAAGAACTGCTGGGAGTTTAATTTGGGGCCACCCCGTGTGACTGAAGAGTGGCTGGAGATCCCAGAATCACGGAGTGGTTTGGGCTGGAAAGGTCCTTAAAGCCCATCCAGTGCCACCCCTGCCATGGGCAGGGATACCTTCCACTGTCCCAGGGTGCTCCAAGCTCAGTGCTTGAACAGTTCCAGGGATGCAGGGGCAGCCACAGCTTCTCTGGGAATTCCATCTCAGCCCCTCCCCACCCTCACAGGGAAGAATTCCTTCCCAATATCCTATCCAAGCCTGCCCCTCTGGCAGTTTGAAGCCATTCCCCCTTGTCCTGTTCCTCCAGGCCCTTGTCCAAAGTCCTTCTCCAGGTCTCTTCTCCCTGACTCCACTTTCTGTGGAGTGCAGGAGCAGAGCTCAGATTTTCGTGGTGGTTGCTCCCCAGTTACACCAGTTCCTGGTCAGGGCAATGCTCCCTGTGCTGTGCTGAGCTGGGACAACCTGGAACCTCCTCCTCCTCTCCCTCTTCCTTCTCTTCTTCCTCCTTTTTCTCCTCCTCTTCTGCCTCCCAAAGTACAAACCCCCAGTTCATCCCACAGTTCACCCCATGGTGGGATCTTCTGGAGATCTGGAGCCTTGACTCCACTGATGCTGTAAAATGTGACACAAAGTCATCTCTTCTCCAAACAGCCCCAGTTTGTGTTTGTTGCTGCTTCTGCCTCACTTTGTGAGGCACCACAACACTCCTGAGTGGTGCTGTGTAGATAAATAGCAACACCCTGGGCTGTGCTGGCAGCAGTTCCTGCTGTGCTGGCTGGAAACATCTGCTGCTGCTGCCCCACATCCCCATGGAATACTGCAGCAAAACTCCATGGAATACTGCAGGAAATCCCCATGCAACACTGCAGCAAAACTCCATGGAATACTGCAGGAAATCCCCATGGAATACTGCAGCCAGTCCCCAGGGAACACTGCAGCAATTCTCCATGGAACACTGCAGCCAATCCCTATGGAATACTGCAGCAATTCCCCATGAAATATTGCAGCCAATCCCCAGGGAATACTGCAGCCAATCCCTATGGAACACTGCAGCCAGTCCCCAGGGAACACTGCAGCAATTCTCCAGGGAATACTGCAGCAATTCCCCATGAAATATTGCAGCTAATCCCCAGGGAATACTGCAGCAATTCCCCATTAAATACTGCAGCCAATCCCCATGGAATATTGCAGCAATTCTTCTTCACACTGAAATCCTCAAAGGCTGCTTGGTCTTACAGCCAGTGAAGGGCTGTCTAGTCTAAGCAAGTAAAAAATGAGGGCTGGTGAACTACAGGTGTGATTTCAACTGATCTCTTGGAATTAATTTCAAGTAAGTTGAAAATTGAAAATTTCAAGTAAGTTGAACATTCCATAGTTCTCTGATGTTGGAGAAGCTATAAAAGCCATAGGACAAGCTATAAAAAGCAGCACCAAGGTTTGCAGTTCCTTGTTCCAAAATGAGCCCAATTCAGCCAGAGGAGGATTAGCTGTACCCAGGTACCTGGGATTGTCCTGGGAGCAGGCACCAGCTCTGAGAGAGCCACAGACTGCAGGGGACAAGGAAACAGAGACTCTGCTTTGGCTGATGATGGAAACTTTTAGATGTGTTCTGGAAAGAAACCTTTGAAATGCTTTTGTGCCTGGAGACGCTGTTTTCTCACAAGGGCCTGGAGGGACAGGACACGGGGAATGGCTTCAAACTGCCAGAGGGTTTGGTTAGATGGGATATTGGGAAGGAATTCTTCCCTGTGAGGGTGGGGAGGGGCCGTGGTGGAATTCCCAGAGAAGCTGTGGCTGCCCCTGGATCCTTGGAATTTTCCAAGGCCAGGTTGGACGGGGTTGGAGCACCCTGGGACAGTGGAAGGTGTCCCTGCCCATGGCAGGGGTGGCACTGGATGGGCTTTAAGGTCCTTCCAATCCAAACCATTCTGGGATTCTATTTCAGAATATTTCTATTTTCAGAAATTGTATTTCCCCCGTTGAATCACAGTCCTGGGAAACCCCTAAGTACACATGTTAAAAATATGGGAAACAATTAATTCAAGCTCAGAACCTGTGCTTGTTTTCACCAAGTAGCACAAATGTGTTTGTTACAGCCTGGACATGAAGAGCACTGGAGTGTGACTTTTAATTCCTCCTTCCAGATGTGAAACCATCCTCACTGCTCAGCAGATACCTAGATGTGGTTTCATTTGCCATCATTGTAATACGACTTTTCTGAAGTCGAGGTTTAGTTGGTTCATAGGAAAGAAATAAAGAGTTCCACTTATTGACAGGGTTGTGCTACACTAAAAATCTGGAATCTCTAGGACTTTTCTTTACCAATAAACAGCTGTTGGTGGTGGAGATGAGTCTGTGAGAACCCCAGGGAAGGGCTGGAGCTGTGTCAGGGCTTGGGATGGAGCTCAGGGAAAGGTTCTTCCCCCCGAGGCTGCTGGGGCACTGCCCAGGCTCCCCAGGGAATGGTCCCAGCCCCAAGGCTGCCAGAGCTGCAGGAGCTCTCAGGGATGCTCAGGGTGGGATTGTTGGGGTGTCTGTGCAGGGCCAGGGGCTGCACTGATGATCCCTGTGGGATCCAGCTCAGGATATTCCAGGATTCTCTATTGGGTCCTGAGGGTGAAGAGCAGCAGGGCAGGAACAGGGACACTTCCAGACCTGAAGGAATCCAATCCTGGCTCTTGATGCTTGGAGAGTGTTCAGGTTATTAACCCAGAAGAAAACAGGACAGGTTTTTGTATGGGAAGGATGTTCCCAACAATGCTTTGCCCTTGTTCATGTCTGAGATTCCTGTACATGGGATTTGGATTTTGCCAGCAACCCCTGAACTACTGGATTTTACCAACCCCTAAACTATTGTGGCTTCTGCTCTTCAATTTCATCTGGCTCTTCAGGAAACTCCAAATTCCAGGGCCAGCACAGATCCATTCCTGACTCTTTTCTGTCCTCAAAGTTACTTTTAAAGAAACAGCAGAGATTAGTGAATGGCTGTTACACAACAGTTTTGTGTGTGTATATATATTACTTGACTTAATTCTGTGAAATCTAATTAAAGACAGAGTGTATATTTGTATTTCAGTATATTATTAACTTGCTAATAAAAGCTATTTCCAAATTTGTATTTTTCCATGAGGACCAGGTTTCTGAAAAAAAAACCCAACCCCAGCTATAGTGCCTGCTGCCCTTGAAAAGTATGTTTTGGGTTTATCTGTGTTTCCAGGTAACTGGAGCTCCTAGACAAGCAGTATTTGCTTCTGTTTTAAATTAATTTAACCTAATCAGTGGCAGGGTCTGGTGCCTTCTCTTGTTTATAAAATTTTGAAGCAGTGTAATGAGTAGTCTCTTCAGAAAGCTTCTTTTCAAGTTCCTTGGCATGTTTGCTTCCCACTTCCACTCCCCTCCACTTAACAGGGCTCGTGGAAAGGGGAAAGGTTATGACACGTGGTTCAGGACACTGTGGGTGAGCTGGGTCAGGTGCCAGCTCCCAGCAGCCTGGGAGGGGACAAGGACATGTCCTGTCTGTCAGAGATGGCCCAAAGCTCTCCCCATGCCCTGCTGGGTGAGGGGCTGGCTGTGGGGGGTGCAGGGTGCTCCACCCCTGGGATGGGGCAGTACCCAAGGCTTGGTGCTGCTGTGGGGATGCTGGACACTGTCCCACCCTGTGCCAGGCTCTGTGGGGTGGCTCAGTGTCACCTCAGCATGGGATGGAGAGTTCTGGTGCTGAGGTCAAGGTTTGGATGAGCCAAGGTTCTGTCTGGCCTTAACCTGCTCCCATATCCTTCCAGGGTCTGAAGGGGCTGGCAGAGAAACTGGAGAGAGGCTCTTTGGAGCTGGAGAGACAGGACACAGGGAATGGCTTCAAACTGCCAGAGGGCAGGGCTGGATGGGATATTGGGAAGGAATTGTTGGCTGTGAGGGTGGGCAGGCCCTGGCACAGGGTGCCCAGAGCAGCTGTGGCTGCCCCTGGATCCCTGGCAGTGCCCAAGGCCAGGCTGGGCAGAGCTTGGGGCACCCTGGGACAGTGGAAGGTGTCCCTGCCATGGCAGGGGTGGCACTGGATGGGCTTTAAGGTCCCTCCAACCCAAACCATTCCATGATTCTGTGAGATTTCCTGGCTCCCTCTCAAAGCCAGGAAAAGCTCATCTTGCAGGGCTTTCAGAGCAGTTCAGATGCCAGGAATTGCTGTTCCCAGTTGTTGTCCCAAGCTGAGGGAATGTCACAACTGGCAGCTGTACAAACACCATGGACAGAGGTTGAGGTTGAGTTCAGGTGCTGAGCAGGAAGACTCCAAATGCTGCTCACAGCCAAGGTGGGAGCTTTGTTCTCTCAGCATCCCTGTGTGCTCTGAGGAAAAGATCATTCCTAAATGGGAATTCTGAGCCATCAAAAGCAAAGAGTTTTTTTGGGTTTGGGAGCTGGAATCACATTTTTCCAAAGAGGATGCAGAGATGGGGGCACCCCATGGTCCTGCTCCTGTGCTCCTCCACCTTGGGAGCATTTTAGGTGATGGAAAAAACTGAAATTGGTGTTTTCCTGATTGGAATTTCAGGGGAAGGCCTGTTATTCCTTGGAGGTCTCATGCTTTGAGCAGCAGGGATGAAGGATGTGTGTGAGGCAGGAGCCAGGCTGGGTTTAACACAAATATTTGCCTCAGAGGAGGGAGAAGTTGCTCGATCCATTTTCATTCACATCAAATAAACCAGTTCCTTCTTCCAAAGAATGAAACACTTCCTTTCTGTGCCCTGCTTCAAGCACAGCCAATGCCTTTTCAGGGCAAGATATTACATCCAGACTGAGCCAGAAATGTTGAATGAAATGGAAAATATTTAAGAAATTTTTCTTTAGTAAAATAACTGTGGCCTAGAGTGTGGTGGATGAAGTGGATGGATACTTGCATCTGCTAGAAAATAATCAAAATCAGCCATTCCTTGCATTACTCCTATTTTTTTCAGAGTGTTTTGAGAGTGTTGAGAATTCTCTGTAGTGAAACCATTGAATGTAAATTCCCTGGTTCCTCTTTCTGCAGTCAGGGGAGAAAATACCATTTAGAGCCCATCTAGAACATGATGGTTAAATGGCATTTTTTATTTCTCCTGCATTCTGTTATTGCTCTTCTGGTTTTCCCATTTATCCAAGCTCCAAGCCAACTAAACCTCAATAAAAGTTCCAATAACCAAATAACTATTTTTAAAGGTAAGCCATCCCTTCAAAGCATGCAAAAAAATTTCACAAAATCACCCAAAAAAACCAAGGAAAAAGCTGGATTTCAATTTTGATCCTTGCAAGTCAGTGTAGTGAATGAGAAATAATTTAATTTTTTTTTATTTTTTAGTAAAGCTGCAGCCTTCCCATTATTTTCAGTAAAATAACAGATATCAGGAGATTTTTATTAGAAATTCATGGCTGTATCATGGACTTGCATATGGAAATGGGGTTGGATGAGATTCCCTGGGTAATTCACCCCCTGGCCAGCCTGAGATCCATTCAGCAGAAGGAAAACGTGGAGCACAAACTGTGCCAGCTGAGGCTGTTGGCTGCATTAAACCTCATTAATTCCTGAGAATATTAAAGATGAAAAAAGGTTATTTGCTGTATTAATTTAAGGTGAATTTTCCTGTATAAAATGCCATTGGCAATCCCATCCACCTCCAGGTTTCCTGCAGTTCTGGTGCATGCAACTCTTTTAGCTCTACCATGGAATTTTTGGGGTTGGAAAAGACCTCTAAAATCAAGTCCAATAAATACAAATCTTGCTGTAGCTCAGCTTGTCCCTCTCCCGTGTCTGTGGAGATTTTAGCTGCAGATTTCTTTTCAATTCTCACACCAGGAAGTGTCTGACAGCCTGCACAGGTGATGATTAGAAATTCAGGATGCCTGGGTTTACCTGGAGAGCCAAGGCTGTTGGCATTTGAAGAGCACCAGAAATAAAAAAGCCCAACATCATTAGAGCAGCTTCACCTGGAAAAAAATAAACTTTTCCCACTTTTAGGTCTTAATTTGAAATAAAAGCTGTGGAGTTTTGTGGTTGACTTGGCAGTGATGATGGTTGGACTCAATGATCTTAAAGGTCTTTTTCAGCTGAAATGATTCTATAAATACATCCTTCAGGCATCCAAAATCTGATTTAACATTTCCTCTATCTCTAGGCAGTCGTTTTTCTGTTGGATTTTTATGCCCCACATTTAAATCCCCTTTGAGAAGAAGTTGTTAAGCCCATTTATGAATGGCAAGGACAGGGGCAGTGGATTTCTTACCCATGGAGGTAATAACACTCACCAAGGTTTACTGGGAGACTTAAATATAAGTAGCTATAAAAAAAACTTTATCCCAGAGGTCAAATAATTGATTGTTCTTAAAACTAATGAAAAAACTCACTGAGGATATTTTCCTTTCCCTCATTTATAGCCCAGTATTATATTCAATTTCAAAAGTCCTGCCAGAAATAAAAGGATGTAATAAAGGAATTTGAAAATTTTAAATAAAATCAAAGGATGGCCAACCAAGTAAGCTTTGAAAAGCAAATTAAATAAAATAGTTCATGATCTGTTTTTTTTTCCTTCAAATGAGCAAGTGATTCACTGGAACAGGAACAATTTTAATGTTTTGAAAGCAGCACTAATAGAAATGTATGATTCTGTAGAGAGGAAATTCCTGCCTGTGAGGGTGGGCAGGCCCTGGCACAGGGTGCCCAGAGCAGCTGTGGCTGCCCCTGGATCCCTGGCAGTGCCCAAGGCCAGGCTGGACAGGGCTTGGAGCAGCCTGGGACAGTGGAAGGTGTCCCTGCCCATGGCAGGGGGTGGAATGGGATGAGGTATAAGGGCTTTTCCCATCCCAAACATTCCATATTCCATGATTTTTTGAGCTGACTGCTGTAGGGTAGCTCATAGGTTTTACCTTTTCACCTTAAAGAAATAAAGATATGTAAATTCAAGACCTAAATAGCCCATGAGAACCAAGGCTGTGCCAGTCTCACCTCTGATTTGTGTGACCTGCTCTTAAAGAATAAAAATAAGGTGGAGAGGGAGTTCTATCCATGTCCAGTAGTGACCTGTAGGATAAAACCAAAAAGCAGTGTGGCCACAATTACTGCAGGAGTGAGCCTGGGCCTGAGGAAGGCAGGGACTTAAATCCCCTTTAATTTGGAGTTTGGAGCTGCCTGGGATGGGTGGCTGCTGCTGCCACGGGTGCTGCAGAGCCAGGAGCACATCACCAAAGGCAGATAAACCAAACCTTTCCCTGAGGTCTGCTCTGGCTCACATCACCAGAACTCCTTCCACGTTTGAGGGCTCCACGTTCACCTCCAAAACGTTTGTGTTTGAGGGCTCGGAGGCTGATGGCTTCTGTTCAAGCATTCTGTGGAAAAATCCATCTCCTGGATGGCAGAACCCATGGGTGCAGCACAGGGAGCACCCAGGGCCAGCTCTGGCATCAGCCCCCTCCTTCCCCAGACTGTTTTTGGGAGCAGGGGATGCTGCTCCATCCCCTCCTCAGCACTTGCAGGAGTGGCCCTGTGATCTCCCCCTGCTGCCTCCTCCTTTCCCCCCACTCCCCCTGCAAATCTGAACACAGAAAACATTTTGAAATGCTCCTCTTATCTCTGTTTTCCCAGCGGTTTGGAGCTGCTTTAGGCAGGAGAGATGAACAAAGGCAAGGCCATTTACATGGAGGCAGGGTTCCTTATGAATGAAACAGTGACAAGCCGAGTTTTTATCAGCCCTCAAGGCTTGGACTGTTACTCCTTGTCTTTCTGAAAGGCATTCAGGCTCTGACAGCCCTCAGAGACCAGTGCTTGAAAAACACCTTGCCTAGGGGAGTATTTGTGGCTTTTTTAGGAGTGGGAAAATTGAAGCACAGGGAAAGGGAAGCATCCTGTTCAAGGTCAGGGAGTGAGCTGGTGGCAGGACCAGAAATAGCACCCAGAAGTTATTAGAGATTTTTTTTTTCCTGAATTTCCTTTCCTGTCCCTGCTGTTTGCTTGGATACCGAGATAGCTGTGTGTAAACAGAAGGTTTCCAGAGGCAGCAGCCTCCTTATCTGCCTGATTCATTCAGTGATGATGCAACCTGGAATCCAGATGTCTGTGATGCCTTCCAGGGCCCTGGTGGCCTGTGTGACATCACCAGCCACGTTGAGCAACCAGAGTTTTAAACTCGTCTCTCCCTGAAATGCCAATGTGTTGAATAAATCCACTGTAAGGAGACCTTAAAGCAGCTTTTTAGCTTCCAAAAGGTGCCTATGAAAGAGCTGGAAAGGGATTTTTTATAAAGCCACGCAGTGACAGGACAAGGGGAGTGGCATTAAAGTGAAAGAGGGCAGATTTAGATAAGAAATTAGAAGTTTAAAAGAAATTCTTGGCTGTGAGGGTGGGGAGGTTCTGGCACAGGGTGCCCAGAGCAGCTGTGGGTGCCCCTGGATCCCTGGCAGTGTCCAAGGCCAGGCTGGACAGGGCTTGGAGCAGCCTGGGACAGTGGAAGGTGTCCCTGCCCATGGCAGGGGGTCCAGTGGGATGAGCTTTAAGATCCCTTCCTACCTAAACCATTCTGGGATTCTCACCACAATTTCATTCCTTTTGCATGGTCAGGTCCATCTGTTCCTTTCTCTACCATAACTGACTTTATTTTGCTGTTCTTCACCCAGTAAGGAGCCCTGGAACTGAGAATATCACCTGTGGATGCTGCTGATCCTCTCTGTGACCCACCAGCAGCTTTGTTGATTATTAATTCACTTCTCAGTTTGCAAATTCCCTAGTCCCAGGGGCTGCCAGGCTGTCAGAGGCCACGAGACACCTTTTAATGGCTTCTGTCAGTCCTTCTGTGAGAGAGCTCCAGGTGGCATAAACCTCTCTGTCTTAGGCCAGATCTAAGAGGAAGAAGCAAACCTCAGATCTGTGGGAAGCAGGAGATCTGGCTTTTGAGCCAGGGATTTCTGCTGAGAGGATGACCCAGAACACTGTAAAACTTCCTCCCCTGTGAGGTGAGCAGTGGGCTGGGAGGAGAGCAGGGAGTCCTTTCAGAGGTGTTTGCTGCAGGGATGTGCCAGAGCTGCCAAAGAGCTGCACGTGGCTGAGGGAGCCCCAGGGGAGTTCCTGACCCTGGAACTGCTGAGTTTGAGACAGGAACTGCCCCTGGATCCCTGGCAGTGTCCAAGGCCAGGCTGGACAGGGCTTGGAGCAGCCTGGGACAGTGGGAGGTGTCCCTGCCATGGCAGGGGTGGAATGGGATGAGGTTTGAGGTCCCTTCCAACCCAAACCAATGATGGAAATACAATGAGATTATACCCCATGAGAACCAAGGCCATGCCAGTCCCACCTCTGATTTATGTGACCTGTTCTTAAAAAAACCCAAACAAGCTGAAGAGGAAAGAACAAGACTTTGGGTGCCACATTTCCTCACATCCTTGGAAGCTTTCTCCACCCTCTGGAGCCTTGGCTCAGGTGCCAGCTCCCTTGGCAGCCGTGCTGCCAGGGCACCAGCAGAGCTCTGCAGCACCTTGTGCTGCTTTGTGGGAGCACAGGAATTGTGTGTGTGCTGTCAGCTTCCCATCAGCACAAATTACCCCGAGCAGATGGCGCACACGGAGCTGAATCCAATTCTCAGGATGAGCAGGATGGCTTTAATGAGAAGTGAATTATTCTTTCTCCAGGATGTTGCTCTGATAAATAAAATAATAACAAGTCCTGTACGTGTGGCTTGGCAGTCCAGGACTTCTCTGTCTGTCTACCTTGTCTGGAAGTGCCATGTGCAGATTTCCTGGGAGCCTTTGTGTCTGGCGTGGCTGTCACCACTGCCAGAGCCTGCCTTGTGGAGCAAACCTGAAAATCACACTGGGGATTTATTATGGCAGCAGACAATTCACCTTCTGCCCTGCCCACATCTCTCTGCTCTCTTCTGGTCGCTGAGGGAAAGCAGAAGACAAAATGTATCAGCAAAGATGAGTGGTTGGTGGTTGGAATCATAGAATCATGGAATATTCTGGGGATCATCAAAGTCCAACTCCATCTTTTCTAAGTGCTCTTTTCTGATTATAGCTACACTTAAAAGGAGACCTTTTGTAGACCTAAAATGCCAAGAGCTGACCCTGCCAGAACCATTAATAGATGATTAAAATATCTCTGTCAACTCACCCACCTCTCTCCTGTAACCTCACCATGCTACATTTTCCTCTCAGAAAACCCTGCAGAGCTGCAAACCATAGCCCTGGGCACAAGGGACAGACAATAAACACTTTTGGAAAAGTTAGGGGAGTAGATGTGGTAAAAGTGCCTCCCTCTCTTGACTGAGCATCTCCACCTGAGCATTCCAAACTGGAATGTGCTGGCCAAGTGTTTAATTGCTGATAATTCGAGGCTGGAGCAGGCAAGGAGCTGTTTCATTTACTGGGAGAATTATTATTTTCCTGATCCCACGGCGCTGTTGCAACTGGAATCTTCTCACAGGGAGGTTTTGGCTCAAACCCAGGCAGAGGCAGTGATGGGGAGAGGCAGGTGCTGCCTTTATATAGCAGAGCTGCAGGGCTGGGGGTGCTGAGGGCAGCTTCAGGGGCCTGAGGAGGACACAGGAATAAATATTGATTTAATTTCCCTTGTTTCTGGCTTGTTGGATTAATCTGGTAGCTGTGACTGTGTGGGTTCTGTATCTACTTTCTCTCCCAGATGTGAGAAAAATGATTTGCAAGCACTGAGGTTTTAGAAAGGTTTGGGAGAGTAATTGTAATTTGCTAATGGGAGTATGGAGTACTGGGGAAAAAAACCTTTAAAACCTGGTTTTTGGAGAATTTTAGTATTTGGGTGGGTTTGTCAGTGGCTGAAGGAATAAACAGGTAAATTCTGTACCTTCACACCCCCCTTGCATTTCTTTTGAACACAAATGAGCAGGTCCAGTGTCTTTCAGTTTCTCATTTTTGTTTTTTTCCTCTTAACTTGCACAAAGTTGAGGGAAAACTTTAAATACTGGCAGGAGAAAGGAAATAAAACAAAAGACATCATAATATTGTCTGGAGGTTCAGCAGCAAGGCCAAGAAAGCAGAAATGACACTGCCCAAAATCTGGATGTTTACAAACTTTTTGATTTTGAAGTGACAGCAGAAACCCTCCTAAAACAGTTTATTAAGCAGGAAGTTTCACAAGAAACTGAGGAAAAAAGGCTCCCCCACCCCCAAAAAACCCCTCAAAATGCTGCTGTGTGCTGTGGAGAAGCCCCAAGTCAGCATCCCTTGGTGTCCCCAGGGAGGGACACGGGCTGGGACAGTGCCAGGAGGGAGAGCTGGGACTCAGGGATTTGAGGATGCTGAGGGCACCATCAGCTCTGCAGGGTTGTGTGGCAGTGGAGGGAGATGCTGTGGCTGTCCTGGGACCTTGGGGGGATTTTGGGGCAAGGGCAGGGATGGCAGGGTGGAGATGCTGCTTCGGGGGTTCTAAAATGATGATTAATTGTTCTTATTCTCTTCATCCTTGATTATTTCTGGTTATAAACCCGAGCTGGCCACCCCACTTTCCCAGTGAAATCTTAGCTAAACTCCAGGCAGGGGCTAATGTCTGGTTAAAAGGCTTTTTGCAGTAGTTAAACGTGATCAGGCAGAGGGGGAGAAAGGATTATTTTAAAAATCTGCCCCTACTCCTTCCCCATCATGTGTGATGCTCACTGTGACACAATCATTTTCCAACGCCACTTTTCAGTTAAATATAGAAGTGCATTTTCTGTTCCTTCCCTCTCCTCTCCCTCATACAATTGTGCAACTTTCTTTTCCCTTCATATAATTCTGCATTAAAATTAGCTCCAGGACTAAAAAAGAGCCCTGTGTGTAGGACGGGAGCTGCCTCCCTTTCCCAGCACTTCCCTCTGGATCACCCACTGGCATTTTACCCCTGGTTTGAAGGGGTTTGGGGGGGGTGTGGCTGTGCTGTGCTGTCCCCCCTGATGTCCCTGTGCTGTCCCCAGCAGTGAGCATGCAGAGCCCCGAGGGTGGATCAGACTCAGCAGCTTCTGTGGCTCTTCACACATCAGCCCCAGCCCAGGCTCCAGTGGTGCAGCCAGTGCCAGCCTCACAGCAGGTAAGGTGTGCACAGCTGGGGATGCTGTTTCCATGGAGAAGGGCCCTGCTTTCCCTGGCAGATGGATTTTAATCCCTGGTTTTGATAGTGGGGAGAAGGTTTTTAATCAGCTCGTTGAGGTAACGGGGACAACCTGTTGCTGGGCTTGGTGTTGGTAAAGGTTCTGTGGGTTTGAGGCCTCCCAATCCACGTGCAAGCTTTAAAATGTGGGGTTTGGGGTTTAATTCAGGTCCCCAGGGGAGGGGCTTTGTGCCAGTTGGGTGTTTGCTTGGGATTAATTCCCTGTTGTCAGTGTTTGGTGTGTCAGGAAAAGTAGGGGGAGATGGAACAGTCCTGGAAGGTACAGAACCATTAATAGATGATTGAAATATCTCTGTCAACTCACCCCCCTCTCTCCTGTAACCTCACCATGCTACATTTTACACTCAGAAAACCCTGCAAAGCTGCAAACCATAGCCCTGGGCACAAGGGACAGACAATAAACACTTTTGGAAAAGTTAGGGGAGTAGATGTGGTAAAAGTGCCTCCCTCTCTTGACTGAGCATCTCCACCTGAGCATTCCAAACTGGAATGTGCTGGGGCACAGGGAGAGGTGAGGGCAGAGCTGCTGCAGGACAGGGTGGAGGAGCCACGTGCTGCATCCACAGAGGGGTGGCCACAGGTCAGGGAGGGGATTGTGCCCCTCTGCTCTGCCCTCCCCTGCACTGCTGGGGCCAGGTTTGGGTTCTCAGCACAAAAAGAGCATGGACAGGTTTGAGCAGGTCCAGAGGAGGCCACAGAGCTGCTCCAAGGGCTGGAACCCCTCTGCTCTGGGGACAGGCTGGGAGGGCTGGGGGTGTTCACCTGGAGAGGAGAAGCTCCAGGGAGAGCTCAGAGCCCCTGGCAGGGCCTAAAGGGGCTCCAGGAGAGCTGGAGAGGGACTGGGGACAAGAGATGGAGGGACAGGACACAGGGAATGGCTTCAAACTGAGAGAGAGAGTAGGGATAGATTGGATATTAGAAAAAAAATCTTTGGCTGTGAGGGTGGGCAGGCCCTGGCACAGGGTGCCCAGAGCAGCTGTGGCTGCCCCTGGATCCCTGGCAGTGCCCAAGGCCAGGCTGGACAGGGCTTGGAGCAGCCTGGGACAGTGGAAGGTGTCCCTGCCATGGCAGGGGCTGCAGTGGGATGAGCTTTAAGGTCTCCCCAACACAAACCATTCCATGATTCCGTGGTCTCTTCCTTGGGTGGGTGGATCCCAACATTTTAATTTGCAGAGGGGGATTTGTGATCAATGTCCATGAATATGCTGCATTTTGGGAGGCCCAACAGGACACAAGTGATGACTTCAAGTGATGAACGGGAACCACCCAGTGCAAAACGGGAAGGGTTAAGTGAAACTGGTTCCTTTTTGTTCCTTTTTATGCCTTTTGGGGAACTTTCAGAAGAGATTTCTGTCTCAGGAAGCTGGAGGGATTACAGGATGGGTGGGTGTAGCTCAGCTTCATCCTTCTCCAACTCCCAAGTGAGCAGCAGCAGCTGCCATTGGGTGCTGGTGAAAAGGAGCAATTAAAGATTGGGAATTGGGAGGAATATTGGACTCTCCAGGAGCCATGGACATTCCCATGGGGTGATCCAGGGTGCTGCTGTCACCTCCCAGCCTTCCCATCCATGGAGAGCATTCCTTGTTGGTGTGGCAGGGATGGGGACTGCAGTGACCAGCAGTGCCAGGTGTCCCCAGCATCAGTGGTGTGGATTTGGCTGTGAACAAAGGTTCACAAAAAAACCTTCTGGAAAGGAAAGGAAAACTTCTGGATGATGAAATCACCCCTCCAGCCTTTGCCTGTGCTGTCATCAGGACATGGAGCACCGAGTGGAACTCCATGGATTAAGGAAAATCTGGGGGATAGTGGAAGACTGCTGAAGAGGAGCAGCATCCAGAGCCTTCCCTTCTCACCAGCAGGACAAAGAAAACCCTGGGAATGAACTGCTGGCAGCAGGAATGGTGTGAGACTGAAGCCCTCGGGGTTGTTGAGCAACGATGTCCCTTTTGGCATGAGCAGAGGCTGTTTGAGCAGGATGGCCTCACCTTCCAGGTTGGGGGTGTTTCCTTCTTTTGGCTGGAAGGTGATAGCAGAGCACCTGGACAGGCAGTGAGGAGCTCTGCTGGGCAGGGATGTGGCATTTGGCAAAAGCAATGCCAGAAAATGGGGAAAAAGCAGGAGAAAGGAAAGAGTAGGTGGCACTGCTAAGTCCTGACTTCAAAAAGGGTTTGTGATGTCCCCATGCTGCACTGGTGACAGCCCCTTCTGGAGGGAAAACAGGCCAGGTGATGGCTGACAGAAGTGTAGGTGTCCTCAGTGCAGGATCTCCAGGGAATGCAGCCTGGGGACTGCAGATGGAGCAGCTGCCTGGAGATCTGGGCAATTGTCATAAACCTGTAATTCTGCTAGAATTGGATTTCTGGTTGTTACATAGATAAATTGAGAGGGCTAAAAATCATAAATATCCACGTATAAGGTAGCCAGTAATTAACAGTTTGCTTCTGGGATTGTTTTCTGGCTCTTTGTTCTGTTGGCCCAATCTCCTGGGTGTTTTTAAAGCCTCCAGCCACAGAGGATGTGTCTGCTTGGAGAAGGTTGAAAAGGCCACGGGGATGCTTGGCTCTGTTCCCACTGAATCCTTTCTTTCCACCCACCACATCCCCACGTTTGTTTTGCTGGATCTGAAGGTGCTGAGCACTCTGAGATATGTTGACAAGCTCAGGCTGAAAATGGAGTGTAAGACAGGGATGATGGAAGTGACAGAGCCACCACCATGTGGTCCCTGTGCCCTTGGTGGCAGTGCAGGAGAAGCAGAACCACCTGAGCTTTGGTGCTGGCAGAAGCTTGCTGGGATTTCTTGTTGCAGGAGGCAGAGTGTGGTTGGGTTTAGCAGCTCTAAGAGAAGGAACTTTGCAGCCAAATGTGGATGTGTGAGGAGTGATTTCTCTTTAGCTGTGGCTGAACTTATCAATGAACTGCTGTTTCCTTTCATGGAGGTTTAAAAATTATTCCTGTCAGAAACTGTGAGTCAGCTTTGCCCAAATTCTGGGGGCTGAGTTCACCCCACTGGGAGGGTGGGGACCACAGGGACACCAATTAAAGGATGCCACTGCTGCTGTTGGTGTCAGAGGCAAGTTGGGCATGAAATTTTGGAAAAGAACACTTGGCTCAGCTGTGTTATGGACTGAAATGAAATGTCTCTTCCTGTGCCTTGTTTTTGCAGAGGGTTTTGGTGCAGGCCACAGGCTCAGCTCCCAAAGGGGCTCAGATGCAGCAAATCTCTGTTCCCAGAGTGCAGCAGGTTCCACAACAGGTAATGGACACTGGGGAGTCCCACACCACTTTTGAAACTGTGCCAAATCTAGAAAAACCTTAATTAAAGAGTTGTGGGCAGTCAGAGAGCTGGGATCACTTTCTCCAGCTCTCTCCTCCTTTCTTGGACCGATGACAAAAGAAACTCTCAAGATATTTGAAGTTTAGGAAGAACCTTTGCTGTAGCAGTTGTCTTTCATGTATTTGAAGATTTGATGGATGCTTTCAACTTAAATTTAAAAGCATTTATTAAATCAAAGTTAAATTAAAAGTAATCTCCTTTGGTAAAGATCATTTTAGAGGTGAAATATCTGGGGTTTTTTTTTAATTAACAACTTAATGACTGCACGTGGCTCCACAGAAAGGTTTGGTGCCAGGGAGCCATGCAAGTGTTCTTATTTATTTGAACTTTGCCTTTTCCAGGGCTTGTTTCCTGAGAAACCAGGGATTTGTGGTGCTGCTCTATGTGGACAGCAAGCCTGACCCTCTCAAGTCTTTTTCTATAATGACTTTTTATTTGGTTGCTCCATTTCAGGGGGGGAAAAAATTGACAGAGGGCAACTCCATCCCTCCTAGAGCAACAAAAAAGGGGGCTGGGGTGCAGCTGGACACTGTCAGGCTCCCCTCTGAAGGGAAGACTGCAGCATGAGCTCACCCCTATTAGTCAGCCCTGAGACACGTGTCCAGAGGAAACCCAGCTCCATTGTTTCCACTGCTCATGGAGCAACCACTTATTTATCTATTTTAACTCGACCTTTGAAAATAAAAACCTCCTTTGAGATTCCTAAGCATGGAGGGGAGTGGGGGGGGGGCAGAGAGGGTGTTTTATTGTTCTTTTCCTTTTTTAAAAAAAAGAAAGCCTGAGTGTCAAAGGTAAGACTGTGCAGTTTACCCAGCAGTTCCTGGGCAATCCCTGACCTGTTGCTGCCTGTTGCAGGTGCAGTCTGTGCAGCACGTTTATCCAGCCCAGGTGCAGTATGTGGAAGGAGGAGAAGCTGTTTATACCAACGGAACCATGTAAGAGCCTCTCTGAGTGTCCCCCTCCCACCTCCCAGCCCTTCCCTCCTCCAGGCTCCTTCCACCCCAGCCCCACGATGGAAGGAGGAAGAGGAGGAGCTGTTTCAGGTGTTCTGTTGGGTGTGAGGGTGGTTTCAGTCAGACTCCAGCCCTGGGGGTGTTGTCCTCATGGAGGGACTGTTCTCCAGGGAATCCTGGTCATGAGGGGTCTGGTGTTCCCCTGTGCTGAGCACTTGGTGTGGTGACATGGGCAGCTTTAGGAGTGGAACTTTTAGGGGAAAAAAGGGGGTGTTGGGAGATTTTATGGAGTCAAGGAATCCCAGAATGGCTTGGGTTGCAAAAGACCTTGAAGCCCATCTCCTTCCAAATCTCCGACAACTTCCACTGTCCCAGGCTGCTCCAAGCCTCATCCAGCCTGGCCTTGGACAATTCCAGGGATCCAGGGGCAGCCACATCTGTGCCAGGGCCTCTCCACCCTCAGAATTTTCTCTTCCTCCTGCCTGTTGTGCCCCATTTGTGCCTCCTTTTGGCCTTTCTCCCAGTCCCTTCCAAGAGCTCCAGGCTCTGCCTTCACTGAGAGCTTGTGGGGCTGACTGGTCCCAGCACAGAGTCCTCTTCCAACAGAGCAAACCCCACCTGTAGCTTTTTTTATCTTCTTTTCCTGTCAGAGCCAGGATTAAATGCTTGAGAGACGTTTCATGTTCAGACTCAGATGTTTATTAATCCTTACCTATGTTAGAGCCCCACAAGCTGTGACTTCTAGCTAACAAAGTAAAAAATGGCTCTGTCTCTGTCTACAAGGCCTTTTAAGAACAAATTGTCCAATTATGAAATGACACCCAGATTATTTTTACTTTTAACCCAATAACCAACCACCCGTGGCCCACAATGTGGATTTTTCTATCCAATTACAAAATACCACCCAGACACATGAAGAAGAAGGTGAAAAAGAAAGACTTACCCTATGCCCTAAAACCTCCATTTTGCTTTATATATATTATTATATTCTAAACTATATTAAGAATATTACTATATTTAGAATATTACTATATTCTAACTATATTAAATTCCAAGTTCTCCACCTTGTGATATCACACACTTCTATTCAAGCTGCACACCCATAATCCCAGTGCTATCACTCAATTTTGGAAGCCTCTTCCATGGTCTCAGGTCAAATGCAGTGTTTTCTTGGGGGTCAGTGCCTGTCAGCACAGAAAGTCTAAAATTCCCCGTGCTCAGGGTTCCAACACCCACCAACACCTGAGGTGATGCTGTTTTACACCACGACATAGACTCTGAGCTTCAGAAGGCTGAAATGACTCCCTTATTTTTGGGATGTGTCTCCCTTATATACTATTTTACACAGACCAATCTGATTGGTGACAAAAAGGCAAACCTCTTCAATCACATTGGTCAGACCAGAGGGACATCGAGAAGAAATCCCTCCTAGGAAAAGGAATGAAAAACTAAGTACAGTTTACAAAAACACTTCTCTTGTTTACAGAAAATTCCCTGGGTGTTGGGGAAGATGAATCAGGGAAACCTTATAAATATGATTGCTTAGCAAAAGATTCTGAAAATATGAAACCTGTAATGGAAATAGAAATGAAAGCTTGCTTTGAGTTGTAGGATACCCAGCCTTAGTTACTATATAACGTGAAAACAATAGCCCAGCCAGCTGAAGGAGAATCCCTTTGGATTGAACAATACCCTTCTGCTGGCTGAGGGATCCAAAGGTCAATGTAGCAAAAGAGAAAAGTCTAAAGAGTAGTTTTTAGAGTTTAAAATACAGCACAGTATGGTAATGTAGTAGTTCTTATAGGCTGTATGTAGATTCTATAGGATTTTGTGTCTTGTACTTGTTGGTTAGTGTAAATTAGAATATTCAACACAAAAGGAGATATAATGTATTGTAACAAGGACCTCGCTCTCTTCCTCCTATGCTCTGACCCTGCCACCTCTCTCTGGCTCTCTGGCTCCCTCCTCTCTTACCTCTCTTACCTCTCTTACCTCTTACCCTCTTGTTCTCTCTCTCCCTCTCTCTTTGGGGCTTCCCCTCAGCCCAGGCTGGTGGCTGAAGGCAAAAGGCCCTTTTTACCCACCACCCTTGCAATAAACCCACGTGTTCTAGAATGTCTCAGGTCTGCAGAGTTCCCTCTCCCTGCCCTCCACGGATGCTCCTACACCTGGGAAAAGAATTTCAGAAAACCAAAAACATCTCAGGCGTGAAACCTGAGGGGCTACACTGAGGGCTCTCAGGGCTGCACCGAGGGGTTTTTCTGAGACCTGTGCAGCTTTCAGAAGCTGCCAAACACGGGATTCCCCTGTGGCAGCTCCTCTCAAGTGTCCCCTTTTTTGTCCCCTGCACAGACGAGCCGCCTACTCCTACAGCAGCGAGGCGCAGATTTACGCCCCCGCCGGCGCCGCGCCCTATTTCGAAGCGCAGGGAGGAGGAGGTGGAGCTCAGGTGACTACAGCGACATCCTCTCCTACAGCCATTCCCTCTCACAACATGGTGGGCATCACCATGGACATTGGGGGAAGTCAGATCCTCTCCGGCTCGGGAGCCTATCTCATTCATGGGGGGCTGGAGAACTCTAGACATTCTCTGTCCCACACCTCACGCTCCTCTCCAGCAACGGTATGTAAGCCCTGCAGGCAGCGCAGCTCGGGGGCCAGGAATGATCCCAAAGGGAGCTGAAAAGCCTTCAGAAAATAAAACTGACCTGTCCTTGTCACTGTGTATGTCTGTAACGTGCAAGGGAGAGAATAGACACTGGTGTACTGCACTTGTTTTTTCAGTTGGTGTTGGGGCTGTTCCTCTCGCTCAGCAGATCACTGGAGTTATGCAGCATTAGAAAAGAGAAAGCATTAATCATTCTAATATTAATAAAATATTAGATTTGGGTTGGGTTTTTCACCCCCACCCCCAAGCAAAATATTTTGGTTTTTTAAGATGTGTCTCTATTTACATTTTCTATTAAGTAATACATCTCACACATGCTTACCCAAAATATTGAAAAATATCTTCAATTATGAAGAAACCTGAGAAATCGTTCCTTAACCCAGTGGATAATTAGCACATAAGTTATGTCAAGTTGATCATGCCAAGTGCACAGTGATCAAAAAGTCTTTGTGTATAAATCTCCTACACCATTGTGTATTCTGTCCTTGCCATATGTTTAGAAAATGTCTTTTAGGGGTAATACTGATCAAGCAGAAATGGTTTAAAGTTCTGATTTCTCTAAATCGTGTCCCTCCAGCTGCCAGCCAAGGTGGCAGGTGCTGGAAGCACAGCTGTGAGGGACTGAGGCCTTACAGCTCTTCACCCAAAACAGCCTTTTTGCAGTAAGAAGCACCAGGGCTTTGATTTGGGAATCTCCCAGCCCTTTAGCAGCTGCCAGGAGTGCTTGGAGCTCATTTCCTGGGACACTGCTCACCTCCCTCTGCAGAATTCTGTGTGTTTATGCATTCATATATAAATATAAATACTAATGTAGGTGTAACTTAGGGTACGTAGCCAGAATTTAAAATGTCAGCAGCATCACTAGGGAGAAAACCAGGAGCTGTTGCTACTGAGAACTCTTGTAAATCTGGCCTGTTAAGTTGTACTTTCTTTTCTGACTGAGTATTAGAATATAGACCTTATGTTTTTTGAATCTTTGTGCCTTGGAAGGTTGCTGTGATCCTGCAGTAAATGTGCTCTGCCTTGGGTAGGCATAGGGAAAATTTGGGTGGAAGAGAAGATGACAGATGCTGAGGTTGCTTCTTGGGTGAGAACTGTGTGTGTGTGTATTTTAACTGTTCATAGTTAAAAATTAGCACTGGACCATTTGGTTTTTACTCAAAGTTATTACTTGGAAGCATCACCTGTGTGGGACTGCATCTTATAAAACTGCACAACTGTACTCTTGGATTTTTGGGGGATTTTTTTTGTTGTTGGTTGGGGTTTTTGTAATTTCCATGGTGATGAGCACAATATAAAAGCCCAAGTGGAAAATATGTCAGTAGAAATATCCCATGAATGGATTTAGTTGGTGTTATTGCATGAGATAAGGCTGTTCAGAAAAAAAAAATTAGAAAGCAACCTTATGGAAATACATCTGAGATAAATTCACTCTGTTGCATGTAGGAATGAGCTTTCTGAAGGTATTTTGACACAAAATATCTGAGGAAGGGGTGGCAAAGGTGGAAAAGAGTCTTGCAGGCAGTCCAGGGCTGTGTCTGTGTCTCTTTCAGTCCTTCCAGCACACACTGGGGTCAGAGGGGGATGGAGCAGAGCCTTGACTGCTTGGAATTTCATTTAATCATGGAGTCATTTGGTTTGGGACCTCAAAGCCCATCCAGTGCCACCCCTGCCATGGGCAGGGACACCTTCCACTGTCCCAGGCTGCTCCAAGCCCTGTCCAGTCTGGCCTTGGACACTTCCAGGGATCCAGGGACAGCCACAGCTGCTCTGGGCACCCACAAGGAAGGATGGGTGGCTTAAGGAGAGCAGGGACTGAATCAAATCCATGGGCAGGAACATTATTTTCTGTTTTAATGTCCAGCCTAAACAGAGACTGGGAAAGGCCGGTGTTAAAGAGGCCAGAGGAGCTCTGGTGGTCCTGGCAAAAGGTGGTGGGGGAGGATTGGGAGCTTTGTGGGAGGAAAGGAAAGCAGAGCTCGTGTAGATGGAGCCAGGGAAGCCAAAGTGTTTGCAGTGGCCTTGGGGATGGACATCAGAGTGGTCAGCAGTGGGGAAGGAGAGGGATTGGAGGTGTTGAGGGCTTGGAGAAAAGACCTCAAGAGCAAGGAGGGCACCTCCAGAGGAGAATGGAAACAAGGGAGTGCTTCAGGATTGACAGGTCCAAGGGCTGCCTCAGGAGGTTGGGAGATGTTTGGTAAAGTCTGTGTGTGCACTAAAGAAAAATCTTCAGATACTTGGAGAAATCTCTGAAGAAACCTTCCCTGTCTGCTGGAATACCAGTGTTCTGCTCCATCAGATGGGCTGGAACACACAGGGAGCATTCAATATCTCCACAGTCCCTTTCAATGTCTGTGCCAACACAGCACTGTTAATCTTCACCTAAATTAGTCTGGACCAAGAGAGGAAATCCTTGAGACCTCCCATAAGTGGGTCCTCAGAGCTCTTCACCTTCCTGCAGGGCTGCCTAAGAGCTTTCAGTCTTTCCCCTGTAATATTTTTTACTGCAGATGCAAGGTGTCCTTTAGGATGGGACTCCTGCCAACAGCAAAAGGCCAGGCAGCATTTCTGTGCTTGCCTCAGAACTGTTGCTCAAATAGCCCCTGAGCAGGGGAAGGAAATTGGGTCTCCCTCTAAGTGACTCATTTCCTGAAGGCTGTGTCAGCACTCAGGCTTTGGTTCCTCGTGGTCCATCCCAGCATGGGGCAGTGCTCACAGAAACCCCACTGATCTGAGACTGAATTGGGTGAGAACACCTCGGGAAGTGGCTCCACTTTGAGGTGGAAGCCAAGGGACGTGTGCTGGAGGTGGAGTGTCACCTTCACACCTGGATGTGACACAGTGCCTGTGGCTGCTGGATGTCACTTCAGAGCTGGGTCTGCTCTGCTCTGCCACCCTCCTGTGACAGAGCCTGGCTTTGTCAAGGCCTGGGTTTATCTCAGCCCTAATCTCCACTGTGGGGTGAGTCAGTGCAGGCTGTGAATGTGGGCAGGAGGCCATGGACAGATCATCTGCAGATGCTTTCTGGGTGTGCCCACGGAGGTGTTAAATGAGGACAGAGACAGCAGAGCTCTGGCTGCAGGTTCTGTGTGCTGCTGCCTCGTCCTGCCTGCACTGACAGGGCACAGAGAATGGGCTTTGACAACATCTGCTGGAGACAAACAGCAGGTTCTGCTCCTGTCAGTCTCTGATGTGGGGTTTGGGGATTCTTTTCCTTGCAAAAAGCTTGTAGAGGAGCACTGGAGCTTTGGGACCAGCAGCCATCTGCTGAAGGAGCTTCCCAGATTCTGCCCCAGTAGCAGAATGGAGAAGACAAGAAGGGTTCAGGAGAGGGTTGGGGCACAAGGCAGCAGCTACTGCTGGGCTGAAGTGGAACAGGAGCCAGACAGGGAGTGATGGGGATCCTCAGGAGCCACAAGTGCTCACCTTGGCTCCTGTGAGATCAATAGAAATGAGAACAGGTAGCATCAAATGTTCCATCCTGGCTTCTGGGGGAAGACTGACTCAACTGAAACCTGGCCCCTCCCTTCTTCCCTTGGCAGTTCTCAGCATCAGAGAGCCCTTTTCCATTCCAGTTCATGCACTCTCCTTGCAGTCCAGTTTTATTTAATTTTTTAGGTTTTTTGACAAAATCTGAAGAGGTGACAGTAACCAAGTCATCACTGCCAGCTCTCCTTGGAAGGCCTGGGCACAACTCTGCAGCCAATCTCTGCCCCGCTGCAGTGGAGCTGTCTGGCCATGGTTTGCTCTCAGCAGGAAGGGAAAAAGAAGAGGAAAATTGCTTTTCTTAATAAATAGACAACGCTTTTAGTGGAAGATAAACCCCCCCCTGGCCTGGCTTTGTCACCCCCGTGGGGATTCCTGCTGTGTGTCCATTTGCATGTCCCAGTAACGCCTCTGCAGCTCCATCCACACCGACTGTGCTCATCTGTTTGCCTCTTTTCCACAAGCTTGTTGGTATAAAGCATTAATCATTCAAATATTAATAAAGAAACAATAATCCTGGCTGTTGCTAACTATCTGATTTCCTTTCTTTTTTTCCCTTTTTTTGTTTTTTTTTTTTCTTTTCTCTCTCCTGTGCACATTTTTCTTTAGCTTGAAATGGCGATTGAAAACCTACAAAAAAATGAAGGGATTACATCACACAAAAGCAGTTTGCTCAACAGCCATGTAAGTTACAATCAGAATTTACAACCTTTTGCCCTGCTTTGCTAGGGGAATTATTTCTTTGGTGGATTCAATATCATGAGTCACTCAAAAGCAGCCTGTGATTGAGCTGTGCTGCCCAAAACAGCCCATGCCCAAGGAAAAGGAGTCTGCAAAATGTGCCATGTGATAATGTTTTGCTGCTGAGATGCTCTGGAGTCTGTGAACTGCCTCTGCCCTGTGTTTATTTATTTCATCTGCCTTGCAATGGAAATTGCTGGCAATCAGATAAACACATTTGAGGAAGTTCTTTTCCTTTCACTGGAACTGAAAAATGGCTGGAAAATTACTTGTAAATCCGCAGCCATGACTCGGTGTGAACTGTGACAGATTCCCCTCAGCCAGCACACACCAAAAGCCTGTGAATGCCTTTTTTTACCTCTCTCTGTGCCTCAGGAAGGCCATTCCTGTCCCAATGCTGTGCTAAATCCACGTGCTGGGCCTCTCTCTCTGCACTCTGCCAACGATTTCCCTGCTTTGTGTGATATTCCCACTGTTCTGCTGGGCCTTTGCATCTTGGTTTGTGGCTCCCATGCAGGAACACTGAGGGGTGAGCACATGCTTGGGGGAGATTTGGGTTGATCCAGGTCATTTTGGAGTCCCTGGACTTGCCTTGGTTTCCCTGTGTTTGGATTAAGCTCAAGCATGTCCTACACCCATAAATCCCAGTGCACAGAGTGGTGCTTCTCTATTCTAACAGATTTCCTCTGGGTTTGGGGGCTGCTTTGTTGTCATTCTTAGGGCCTAAAAAAAAAAAAACAAAAAAAACCCCTTGGCTTCACTGTAGATAAATAGCCTGAGACAACTAAAGGAACTTTAAACTCTTCAGCTGATTTCAAACTCCAGGCCAGGGCTCCTGGGGGAGCTCAATCCTTATTTCAGCTGGTGGGGAGTGAAAGTTTCTGGTTGTAGTTGGGAGAACACAAACGTGCAGGATCAGGCAGTCCCTGTTCTGAGCATCTCCCTGCACCCCTCCCACCCCAGGCTGTGCCAGGCTCACACTCCTAAAGTGCTGCACAAGGTTTGTGTTGCTCTGCAGGATTTGTCTTGTTCAACAAGGACAAGGTTTGGGGAAAAAAAAATCAGGAAAAAGGCAGAGGAAAGAAAGCAAATGGTAGAAAAGAGATTTCACTAACAACAAGCTGTGCAGGATGGAGTGGGGACCTTATCCAGCCCTTGATCAAACCTTCCCCACCCTTGTCTTGCAGGGTAGAAGTGCAGAACTTGATGTCCGTGGTTCTGGGTCATGGTTCATAGCCTGGCCTAAGCTTTAAGTGCTCTTACAAACTCTGGAGCAAAGCAGCACCTTCCTGAGCACATGTGGGCACAAACAAAGCCCTTCCTGAGCCTGTGGGACACATCCACCCTCAGCTGGTCCCTCTGAAGGTGCTGCTCCTGCACAAGGTGCAGGAAACAGATCCTGAGCTGAGGAACCCTGCAGGCTCCTTGCTGTCCCTGCTCAGCCCTCCCAGGGCACAGGGAGGAGGCTGGGGATGTGTGGGAATAAAAACAGGGATGAGCAGTGCCTGAAGGGGTCACAGCACATTGGGTAAGCAGATCAGGCAGTTCCAGGGCTGGAGGAACTCCAGAGCCATTGCCCAGGGAGCCTCTGCAGCCTCTGCATGGGGAGGGAGGTTCTTTTAGAAGAACTCTTTAGAGAATAACTCTCATTTGAGTGAGGGACCTGAGCCCTGGCAGTGCCCCCTGATTGGAGCAGGATACTGGACCAGGATGGTTTGGGTTGGAAAGGACCTTAAAGCTCATTTAATTCCAACCTCCTGCCATGGACAGAGACACCTTCCACCAGCCCAGGGTGCTCAGAGCTCTGCCCAACCCAGCCTTGGATGCTCCAGGGATGGAGCAGCCACCTCCTGGAGCCTGCAGGTGGGCAGAGCTGGCTCCAGGGCAGCTGTGGGATATTCCAGTGCCCACCAGTGCTGAACCTTCCCCAGCTCCTGCTGTGGCACAAAAGGTTTCTCCTCTCCAGGGTGTTCCAGTTCCATCTCTTCGTGGCAAAGAACAAAACCTCAACACCAGGAAAAGCATTTCCCATCCCAGATTTCCATGGCTGGCACACAGGATTGTGAGGAAGGAAGGAAGGAAGGAGCAGGTGACTGCAATTTGTCAGGGCTGAAAGCGAATTCCAGCTTGACAAAAGCAAGAGGAAACTGGGAGATGATGCTAATTGCACTTAGTTGTGACTTAATTGCTCTGAGCCTTAAGGTTGCAGAGTTCTTCATTGTCTTCTGTCCCTTGTTTTAAATTTGGCATTTTGGAAATGTGCAAAAATCTTGGGATAATGAGGTTTGTTTTGTTCCCATCAGCAGATGGCTCACACCAGGAATCTTTGGAGTTTAAAAAAAAATAAGAGGACAATTAAAGGTATCTCAGTCCAGAGGGGAATTTTTCACATAATTTAACTAAAATCAATATGAAATGGAGCTTGATAACTGAATTTGGCTTCAAAACCTCCCTGGGAGGGTATTTAAGTGCAGTTGAAAAATGCAGTGGGGAAGGTGAAGCTCCTGCTGAGCCCCTGTGACATGGGATGGGTGTGATGAAATCTTGTCAATGTGTGGCTGCAGCTGACACTGGGCCCTGGGTCAGGGGGTTATTTCTTTGCCAGTTATGAGCTTGCAGATGATGCAAAGAAATCAGAGAAAAATTACTGCAATTTTTGTACACAAGAGCCTGAAGTTGGAGGAGTTGGATGCCTGAGGCCCTGTGGCTCAGGGGTATCCACAGCACGAGTAGGAGTAGGGACAAAATGTGATTTTTCCTCATTGTCTGCAAAATGAAATACCAAAAAACACAAAATAACCCCCACTGGAATTCTTTCCTGTGAGTGGATGGCTCTGTCCTAACTCTGAGCTCAACTGAGTGGAAATTTAGGAACCTGCTGCTTATGGTCCCAGCTCAAAACTCCTTAAATATGACCCAAAACTGGTTTCTTTTTTTATATTTCACAGACGTGGTCACAAGAAAACTTCTCCAAACCTGGACCTGCAAAAAAAAAGAAAAAAAAAAAAAGAAAAAAAGCTTTTTATTTTCTCAGCCAGCCCCAAGAGTGGCTTTTTCCACCCTTGGATCAAACCAGGATGATGTTTTTGCCAGTGTTTTTTTCAAAGGAAACCAAACAGTCAGAGAGAAATAAAGTTAAGGTAGAAATGAAAATTAAATGTTCTCCTGTAGTGCCTGTAACAACCACAGCAGCATATGGCTGTAGAGTGATTGTATTGGAAGCTGATTGTGGCATAAACACAATATACTGGAAAATAAACAAATAAACTGGGGAATATCTGATTGTCACAACTGAACAAAATTGAGACAGAAAACAGAATAAGAGATTCAAATGGAAAGGGTTTTTAATTTTCTCATTTTAAGTGCCCAGTGTGTTATTAGTTGTGCAGGAAGAGCAAAAATCACATGTGGAAAATTATTTATATTCTGACAGATCTCTGTTTCAAGCTCTTTTGTGTGCTTCATAATAAATTTCTAATTCAATAGTGGGAGTTCATATTGTGAAACTCTGCAATGTTTAAGGGAATATAAAAAGGCATTTGCAGGAAAAGGAAGCTGGGAGATGAAGGGAATCTTCTAGAAATATCAGGGATTAGAATAAAAATGCCCAGGATCAAATTTAAATGAGAGGGTTTATCTGTATCTGAATTTTCCATAGTAATACAAAACTTTTATATTTTTTTTAAGGCTTAAGGCTTAAGATTTAGGAGATAAATAGCTGAAGCACATTCAGTATCTTCCATAGGATAAAATACCTGGTTTAAAAATCTGAAAAGATCTTAAGCAATAATCTTTTAAATATAGGGGATGGGCCAAAATTAACATAGATGTGAACGACTGAAAAACTGAATTCCTGCTGGTGTTTTATGGCAAAACCACAGGGGTCCACTTTTGTTAGAGGGAACTGAATGGCTGAGGGAGGCTCAGGAAAGACTTTCTGGGGCTTCCAGGGGTGTCTGTGCTGCAGATGGGAGCAGGAAGGATCATCATGGACCATTAACAAACCATCTCTTGGAACTGGGGGCTTTGGAGAATGATCTTTGTCCGTGGGAGATCCCCTCAAAGAGTGTCTTGGGTGGTGTGGAACTGGGGGAAGGTGGGAGGAGGAGAAGAGGCTCCTGAAAAGCAGGACAGAGGGAAAAGTGGCCAGGAGTTTTTTTTTTTTTTTTTTTCCTGCTCTGGCAGCCCCTGGTCTGCTCCAAAGGCCACCAGAGCTGGTGGGTGCAGCATTCCTGGGAATTTGTGGTGGGATTTGAATCAGCCCCAGCTAACAAATCACAGAATGGTTTGGGTTGGAAGAACCTTAAAGCCCATCCAATCCCACCCCCTGCCATGGGCACAGACACCTTCCACTGTCCCAGGCTGCTCCAAGCCCTGTCCAGCCTGGCCTTGGGCACTGCCAGGGATCCAGGGGCAGCCACAGCTGCTCTGGGCACCCTGTGCCAGGGCCTGCCCACCCTCACAGCCAACAATTCCTTCCCAATATCCCACCTAAATTTCACTTTTTCAGTGGGAAGCCATTCCCTGTCCCTCCATCTCTTGTCTCCAGTTCCTCTCCAGCTCTCCTGGAGCCCCTTTAGGCCCTGCCAGGGGCTCTGAGCTCTCCCTGGAGCCTTCTCTCCTCCAGGCTGAATGGAATAGTTTTAACTGTAGAACTTAAAGAGCACAGGTTTGGATCCAGCTGACTCTGTGCAGCAGCAGTTTAAATTTGGATGTGTGAAGGAGAGCCACAGAACACACACTGAGGCTGCTGCAAAGCCTCTGTGTGAGAGCAGAGTGGGAGATGAAACACAGAAAACTGGAAACAGCTCCATGGAGTGAGATGCCAGAGATGTCATCACACAGCTCAGGTTGTGTTTTCACAGAATTATTGATGTAAAACTCCAGCCTTGTGGTGAATTGGGACCTTGGAGTGTCAGCAAGAGAAAATGGGAGAAAAGAGGGGGATATAAGAGTGGGAGTGGAGAGGGTTTGAGTGCAGATCCATGGGCTTTGTCAAATCCCACTGATTTCCAGACTAAATCCATGCTCAGTTCCCATATGTGCTTGGACTCTCAGTTGTATGGAGATGCTGTGGCTGATATTTGGCATCCACAACCCAAGTCTGTTTTGCCCTGATCTGGTTCTGGTGCAGAGATGGAGATCTGCAGGGAGAGGAAAGCCTGGAAAATGTTAATCCCAGACATCCCTCATGACAGTGAAAGCCTCTTACCCACCCTGCTGATATTAGTCCATGTGTACATCCAGTTCCTTCCAAAATTCAATTAATACAGCACTCATTTTATTGATGCTGAAGTCACTTAGTCAATTAAAGGAGATTGGGGGCTTTGCATTTGAATTCGTGTGCTGACACCATGTGCTGGACCTGCCCTTTCAGACTATCTCGGTATAAATAATTTATATTAATTGCAAATTTTAATCAACAGCCGTGTCAGAAGTTCAGACAGTAAATTTTGCAAAGTAGATGGATTCCCTCAGATTTTGAAGGTTGCTTTGGCAACCGTTAATTTTTTTGTTAAGGGAGCTGTTGCAGACATGTCAATCTTCCAATTAATAAAGACTTTGCATCAATTTGCTTCCCCTAAAATTTATTTCTCTTAGGCAGTATCTCAAGATCTCTTTTCCTTGGAAAATGTGAGTTTTTACAGCTTTATTTTGGCTCTGCAGGAATTCATCCGAACCCGAGGTGGACACTGAGGTGGCAGCAGGACTGTGTTTTAATGTAAAACCTGACTGGTTTTGTTTGGGCTGGGGGTGCTTTTGCCATCCTATAAACTAACATAAAGTTATATAAATTATAAGTGACGTGAACTAATGTGAAATACAAATGAATTATTCAGTTCTCTTGAACTTCTCCATCCGGATGGTTTACATGCCGACCCCGCCTGACATTCCAGCACTCTTTAGACTTGCATATTCTTTATTTCTCCTTGCCTGAAGCTGCAGTGGCTGCTGGATAACTACGAGACAGCAGAAGGTGTGAGCCTGCCCAGGAGCTCCCTGTACAACCATTACCTGAGGCACTGCCAGGAGCACAAACTGGACCCCGTCAACGCCGCGTCCTTCGGGAAACTCATCCGCTCCGTCTTCATGGGGCTGAGGACCCGGCGCCTGGGCACCAGGTTGGTGGGAATCTGCAGTGAAATAAACACAAAGCAACCCTCCTGCAGCATCTCTGGTGCACTCAGAACCTCCTGAGCATCTTTAGAAGGTTCAGATCTTTCTCTTTTTGAGATCTACAGAGACATCCGGCCCTGATCCGGTGGGGAAATGTGTTTTATGTGAACGTGAACTGTTTCTCATCCCAGGAGGATCCCATTACTCCAGGGAATGGCTGGGGCTGTGTCAGGGCTTGGGATGGAGCTCAGGGAAAGGTTCTTCCCTCTGAGGGTGACCAGGCTCCCCAGGGAATAGTCCCAGCCCCAAGGCTGCCACAGCTCCAGGAGCGTTTGGACAACCCTCTCAGGGTGGGATTGTTGGGGTGTCTGTGCAGGGCCTCAGTGATCCTTGTGGTCTCCTCTAGTCAGGATATTCTGGGATTCTGTATTGTCTGACAAAGATGAGGTAACTCATCCTCACAATTTCCACTGCAGAGCCCAAAATTCTGGGTCAGTGAAGCTGTTTCTCCCTTTGGGTCCAGTAAAGATCCCCCATGACAGACCCTGTGCCCACAGCTTTGGTGCAGACAAGGTGTAAAATTATAAATGGTTTATTTCTGAAATACCCAGAGCATCAGGCTGAATCTTGCAAGAGGGTTTTTTCTTCTAAACTGTCAAAGACCTGTAAGATGTTACAAGAAAAGTGTAACATGAGAAAATAAACTGTAATTACAGACGTGTCCTTCAAGGGAGCATCCAAAGCTTCTGCACAGCTGAGTGTGAACTTTATCCCATCTTATAATATTTTAAAAGTGGGTAATATATTGCCTGTAAAACATTCATTGTTTTGATTGTTGAAGATTTTATAATAAAATTCAAGCTTAAATATCTGGGCTTTTAAATGAGAACAAAGCCAGATGTGCCCAGGGCATTCCACAGCTGGAATGGGAAGGTAACAGTCATAGGAAGAGCAGAGGAGCATTGGATTTCTCTAGATTGGGTCAAATGCAAGAGCTCTGAAGTAATTTCTTTGGAGGAGAGAAATTGTTTAATCCCATCAAGGATTAAAGAATAAACAAGCAAGCAAAACAACTGCACTGAAAATTGCAAATGTGCAGGTTGGAAAGGGAACAGGGAACCTCAATTAGTATGGAAAGAGATGACCCCAATTATTTTCTTACTCATTGTAATTTTAGGTTATAAAGGCAGCTGTTATTTAATTTGCAGGCACTTAAATCACTTAGGACAGGGCTGAGCACAGGATGTGTGTAAAAGCCTTTGGTGCAGTGACAAAAACCCAACAATTCAACTGGGTCTTTGAAAAGAACAAATTCTCGCCAAAAAGAACCCAATTTGATAAATACTCCTCTCTTATATTTCTCTAATTTTCCAATGGGAAGCATCCTTGGATTTAAAGTGCCTCCAGTCCCAGTTTTAGTGGCAGCAGAGGAATTTGAAGCCTCCCTACTCTGTACTCTGGAGATGCTGTTGGTGCTTCCCTGGCTTGGTCTCTTCTCCCTCTGAGGACTCAATTCACCCATTTATGGTGACAAATGGGCTGAAGCCAAATTGGACACACTGTCACCACGTGTCCATGGCTGCAGGACTGTCCTTGCTCCCACTGGGACCAAAAAATTCCAGTTTGGTGGAAAAACTTCAGCTGACACATCTCTCTCCAATGTGGTGGAATCACATCCTCCTAAGGAGCACCACAGCAGCAAAGGAGAAAGAATTCCAGCCCCCCGTGCTTGGAGAAGGCTTTTAGTTTTCACAAAACCTACAAAAATGAGCAGCTCCAAGGACAAAGCCACATCAAAGCCTGGTGCTGTTCCTGCAGAAGTGCTGGCAGCAGAAAGACATTTTTCTGTTCATAGTGAGCCATTCAGTCAGGCTCGTTTTATCCAAGTCTAGATAAAGATGGAATGCTTGTTTTTATGGAAAAAACCAAACCCCTAAACCCTAATCAAATAGCAAAGCATCCCCTGTGGTCTTTCAGTCACTCTGTTTAATAACACTTTTTATTGTAGCACTTCCCTTCTCCCTTCCCCAGTCACCATGGGTTGCTTGGAGCAAACCTGGCCAGGTTTAAGTGTGGATGCCACTGCACTTGGCCACAGCTGGGTTTGAATTTTCTCAGGGATGATGGCATTTCATCAGTTCATCCCTTCAGCCACTCAAACAGTGCTTGGCTGTCATTGAGATTTTGGCATGTCTTCACTGAAGACCAGAAGCTGAGTAGTTGTAAAAGCAAAGTCCTTTATTGCATCATTAAATCAGTCCCATGAAGGCAAAGTTATGAGTCTGTAGCAGTTTGCAGAAGCCTTGTAACATAAAGTTTGTAATTCCCAAGCAGAAGCAGCAAGACAGCAGCAACAGCAGCACATATTCCATGTCCCCTAAGCATCTTATCAGTAGCAGTCACAGCAATAGCAACAACAGCAGCATCAGTGTTTTTGTGAGTCCAGTGTGTCTGTTCTAACATTCTCAGTGCATTTTATTCTATTTTTAGCCAATCAGGCTTAAACACGAATTTTGTTACAATAGTGTTGGACCCATCCTGAGCTAAAATTGGTGTGCAAAGGCAAACATAAATTCTTACACAAATTTTTATATATAATTCTGTCTGTTCCATCTAGGAATGTTTAGCAAGGTTACATTATTTCCATTATGTCTAGAGTTTATCTATCTTTGTAAAAGGCAAAGCTACTGAGTTTTAAACTAGATTTCAGGTCCTTTTCTTACTGACACAGGGTCTTATTTATTTAAGGCACTTAAAAATCCTCTATTTATTTAAAACTAAACTTGCATTTCTACTTCACGTCTGGGTGGATTTTTGTATTTTAGTTTCTCCGAAGCTTCTAATCCAATCCTCACATTTCTGAGCACTCCTGGGCCTGTGTGGATTTGACCCAGGGGGATTCAGCCAGTGTGCTACACGAAATGGGGCATATTGTCCAAGCAGGCAGGGCCACAATGCCCCTTGCACTGACTGAGCTGATATTGCAGGGGAAATTCCAAATATCACTACTATGGGATCCGCCTGAAGCCGGAGTCGCCGCTGAACCGCCTGCAGGAGGACACCCAGTACATGGCCATGAGGCAGCAGCCCATCCACCAGAAGCAGAGGTAGGTGCTCCCAGCCCCTTCCCAAAACACTCAGCAGGTCCCTGAGATTTGGGAAGCTCGAAGCAGGTTGGTGAAGAACCAGAGCTGAGCTGTGGAAGGGTTCAAAACCTATCCCAGGTAATGCCCCGTCCATGGAAATATTCAAAGCCAAGTGGGATGAGGTTTGGAGTGACCTGTTTTGGTGGCAGATGTCCCTGCTTACTGCAGGGGGTTGGACCAGATGTTCTTTAAAGGATTTTTTTCAACCCAAACTCTTCTGGAATTCTGTGGAATGGGATTTATCTGACTATTCTCCTTGCCAGTGGCATGTTCACCCTGTGTGCCACCTTTCACAGCCTCCCTGTAGCCAGAATGGTTTAGGGTCTCAGCTGTGGAGATGTTGGTGCCAAATCAATGTTGAAGGACCTGGGGGCTTGTGCTGTATTTGGGTGGATTTGGGGGGTTTGGATGTTTTTCTGTGCAAAAGTGCAAGTTAAATAGTTGCCATGCTTAGTCTTGTGCCTGAGTAATTTTAAAGATAAAGCCCAGTGTGGAAAGGGATTTGGAATTGTCTCCTGCAAGCATGAACACTTCTGGTTGTTGCTAAAGTGCAGAAGGAGCAGAATTTATTTCTTCATCTCCCAAACAGAAAGTAAATGCAGAAGTCAATGCTTGAGACAGTCTGCTCTGGAACCCACTGCAGCTCTGCTTCTCTTTTTTGACTTTTTGGTGTCACCCAACTTCTTAGTCCCCTTAATTCTGTCTTGGGGAAGCTTTTCAAAAGGAGCTTCTCATTTCCCCTCCATCTGAGTTCTCAATATAAATGATCAGCCCCCAACATGTTTGCCTTGAATGTGCCAAGCACTCCAGGAACTCACAGATCTGTGTTGTGAATAACATGTAGGTGTTTTCTCCTGTCTGTGTCGATCCTAATCCATCCAAATTCTCATGGAATTTAGGTACAGAGCAGCCCAGAAGATGGATGGGATGGCAGAGAATGCATCCAACAGCAACCCCCACACCACGCCCGAGCAGTCAGTGGCTGCTCAGAGCCAGCACCACCAGCAGTTCATAGGTGAGGAGATGGGGAGGAATTATTCCACATCAGGGATTTGGGCTTGAAGGGGAAGGTTTTATCCAGCAAGTCCTGACTGTTGTGTATTTGTTTGCTTTCCTAATAAATCTACAGCTTTTTTTTTTTTTAAGAAATCTATATATTTATTGTATTTATTTTATAGATATTATTTTTAATTTTTTATTATTTCATTATTATATTTTATATTATTTTATTTTTATTGTATATTTATTTTTAATTATTTTTATTTTTATTTATTTTAATTTTTATTTTATAGATTTTTTGTTATTAATATATATAATATATTATATTATACATATTAATATATATTATTAATATATATAAATTTTGTGGGTTTTAAAAAATATATAATATGTGTTCTATAGGTTTTTGTAGTGTCACACTTGCTAAGTTTCTCTGCTGACTCCTGTCTCCTCAGGAAGGCTTTTTCCTTGAGCCCACAGGTCTGTTGGGTCTCTCATAGTACATTTTTAATCCATTTTTATCTAAATTCCATGGAAGAGTGGAGGTCCTGGCCAGAGGGGGGAAAGCAATTCCCTTCCTTGCAAAGGCTGCAGTGGGGATCTGAGTGGAGCTGATCCATAGTGACCTTCTCCTTGTGGAACAGACCCTCTGGATTTGCTGGTCCTGGATCTCCATCACAAATCCCAGCTCCTGACACCTCTGCTGCCCAATTCTATTCCCCACTGTACTCCTTAAATACCAGAGAGACATTTTCCAGGCTTCAGGGAAATTCTAATGGCTGGTAGATGAGGATAATGTTTTCTTGTTTCTTTTACTACAAACAGAAAGGAAAGGGTTTTGAGGAAATCCTTTTCTTTTAAGGAAAACATTCTTCTTTCCCCACTGAATCCACTGGGCTGTGGTTGGTTGTTTTTTCTCAGCATAACAGCACAAATCAGGGAAAGGACTAAATTATCTCATTTTTTCCTGTCTCATCCCAGCTGGAACATGAAAGAGCCTCCAGTGACAGCAGCACCTTGTGCTCACCTGTGCTCTGAGCATTCCTAACCCTCACCATCCCCCCCAATTTCTTTTCCCAGATGTAACCCATGTCTTCCCCGAGTTCCCAGCCCCTGATCTTGGCAATGTCCTCTTACAAGAAGGTTTCACCTTGAACGACGTGAAAACCCTGCAGGTTCTCTACAGGAGACACTGTGAGGTGATTGTTTACAATATTCTTTGGTGATTTTTTTGTAACTGATTTATTAACTGATGTGGGGGGTCATTCATGTGACCAGCTCATATCCCACTCTTAGGAAGAGCTGGAATATGATCAGGAATACTTCATTTGCCAGGAATTACAACTCAGACATTGACTTTTTTCACTGCGTGACCTGTTTTATCTTAAGTTGGTTACCAAAACAGTGCCAGTTCTGTTGTTTTCCATGTAAATTATTTACTGTGAGTGGCAGCACTCGAGCTGAGTGCTGACCCCGTGGTGTTCCTTGCTGTCAGGCCACTTTGGATGTCGTGATGAACCTCCAGTTTCACTACATCGAGAAGCTGTGGCAATCCTTCTGGAGTCCCAAGGCACCCCCTAGTGATGGCCCCACTGCTCTGCCTTCCAGGTACTCCCCGGCCTTCCCTGCTCCATTTCTTGCAGGTAGATCTCTTTTTAAGGTGCATCAAGTGTTTTTAGGCTTTTTGAGTGCTTTGGAGAATTTGGGAGTCCTTTCTGCCCTGCAGGGCCGTGACAAAGAACGTTGGAAGTGTTCAATATTGTAATGCAAAGTTCAGAGCCCTGGGAAAGTCTGATTAGAGAACTGTGGGGTCACTGAGGTTGGAAAAGCCCTCCAAGATCATCGAGTTCATCCATCAACCCAGCACTGGTTGTCACCACTCAACCACGTCCCCAAGTGCCACATCCCCACGTGTTTTGGACACTTACAGGGATGGTGACTCCACCACTGCCCTGCACAGCCTGTTCCAGTGCCTGATCACTCTTTCAGTGAAGAAATTTTCCCTCATATCCAATCTAAACCTCCCCTGGGGCATCTTGAGGCTGTTTCCTCTCATGCTGAGGCTGGATATCCACGTCCCTTGCACCTTCTGCAGCAAAGAATGGGATCCTGCTTTCCCAAGAGCTCAGAGGGTGATGATTCCCTGCCATGAGTCAGTGCCATCCTCTAGCTCAGATTTTAGGGACTCTCTGAGGTTTTAGGGATATCCAGCCTGACTCTCTGCCTTGCCTGGCTGCCCAGACTTGTCAGTGCCTCGTGTTTTGAGGCAGATCATTGCAAACAAAGCTGATTAAATCTCTTCACTCCTGTCTGGCTTGTTGCTGTGCCTCTTCCTCATCCTTTATGCATTGGGAGCTGCTGCCAGGGGAATGGAAATAAGTGGAAACAGATAAAATTGAAAAAATTAAGGTTTCTTCTTAAAATTTCTATCACAAATCTGTCCACTCTTACTGATGCTATAAAGATGAAGGTTTTCTCTTAAGAAGAAAAATGGTAAAACATTGAGTAATAAGCAAAAATCCCTCAAAAATCTGCAGAATATGGCCCATAGGGTATTTTCCTGCAAGGACTCACTGCAACTGTGTTTGCTTGGTTTAAAATCTCACTTTCTTGAGGGAACAGCTCCCAGGCAGATTGCAACACCCCAGGAGCTGTTTCTAGGTACACAGGGGAAACTGGAGGCAGCTTTTCTGCAGGGCTCTCCCACCTCTGCCAGTAACCCAGAGAAGTAAATAACACACTCCCTCCCCTTCTTAATATAGAAATGTAAATATAAACCCCAAATATTAGGGAAGTGGCACACTGAAAGTGTGAGAAGATGCAGAACAGGGATGCACTTCACAGCAAGTTTCATGACCTGTTTCTCCATGTGGGATTTTCCAGGAGTGATGCTCATAGAGTTCACCACTAAAATTCTGCAGCCTGAGGCTTGAAGTTCCCCTTTAGAGCATGTCCAAGGCTTGGCTTTAATGATTTTGATGCACTGCACAGGGAAAGACCCTTCCAGATTCCCAGTTCCTGACACAATGTGTGGGTGAGCAGCTCTGCTGTGATGCTCTGGCAGTGCTTTCAGGTTTCAGCTCTTTCTGCTCGTTGTGTAACAAATATCTTGTGCCTTTATACATCTACAAAGTGAAAATAATGGAGGCTGGATTGGCCTCAGTCAGTTACAGACATGTTCTGTTCTCATCAAAACATTCAGTCTCCTGCCTTCTGAAAACATTCAGCATTTGGAGGTGTTTAACATCTTGAAAACATCTCAATATCAGCTAATCTGCCCCTTCACTGGCTGTGAAGTTTTATCCCCAGTGCTGTGGCTCAGGAGGTTGAGAACAGAGGAGAGAGGTGGGCAGGTTTTGGGAACAGCTGGGGCTGTAAGGAGGAAGCAGCACAGCCTTTGCTGGCTGAAATGACTGTGCTGGAGCTCAGCTCCCACATGAACAGGGGGGTGTGAGAGGCAGTGAAATGAAAAAGGGAAAGAGGGGAAGTCAGGCCAAGCACCAGGAGTGTGGATTTGAGGAAAAACTGCTCAAGCTCTGGCCCCAAGGACAGGGAGGTGCTGGCAGACACAAGACCTGTACAAACAGTCAAACATTTCCTTTTGCAAGGCACACAAATATCTTTTTTCTGCTGAAAATTGGAGTTAGAAATGCAGAGGAGGGGGAAAGCACTGAATGCAAACCTGCTGCTAACTCTGTCTCCTTCCTCCTGCTCCTCCTGCTCCTCCTGCAGTGAAGAGGAACCCGAAGGGACCCTCCCAAAGGACAAACTGATCACCCTGTGCAAGTATGAGCCCATCCTCAAGTGGATGAGGAGCTGTGACCACATCCTGTACCAGGCCCTGGTGGAGATCCTCATCCCTGACGTGCTCAGGCCAGTGCCCAGTGAGTACCCACAGCCCCTCCTGGCCTGATCTCACTCTGGCCACCACTTGCCACAAAGATTCCCACTGTAAAAACCCACCTGGAGGTGTTTGGCTTAAATACAATGGCAACAGCAGAGTTCCTCCTGCAGCATTGCTCTGGGGGGATGTTCTGTACCCCCTGGGAATTCCCTTCCCTTTTAAATTTGGTGTGTTACAGATCACATCTGATTTTGGCCAGGAGACAGGTTAAAAACAGTTTGGATATGGGACTCTTTGGGATGTGGTTCCTTGGAGGTCTTTGTTTGCACAGGACCATCCTGTCCCTGACCGCACTCCTGGAAATTGGGGGTCAACTTTTTGGGAGATTACTGATGGGGTATTGAGGGTTTTCTCTCTGATTTGGATTCCCAAATGTCCCTCTGAGGGCTGTCACAAGCTGGGACCCAAGGGTGTCTTTGAAGAGCAAATTTCAATGCTTGGAAAATGCTCAGAAGGGCCATAATACATAAGAAAAGAATGAAAGAAAATAAGAATAATAAAAAAAACATAGAAATGTTTAGGTTGGAGAAGACTTCTAAGTCAAATTGTCATAAGGATAAGAGTAAGAGTAAGGATAAGAATAAGAATAAGAATAAGAATAAGAATAAGAATAAGAATAAGAATAAGAATGAATAAGAATAAGAGTAAGAATAAGAGTAAGAATAAGAGTAAGAATAAGAATAAGAGAAAAAGAAAAAGAAAAA
>JANPWX010000438.1:22953-58747 GCA_024734555.1 Trochalopteron elliotii | reverse complement strand
AAAAAGAAAAAGAAAAAGAAAAAGAAAAAGAAAAAGAAAAAGAAAAAGAAAAAGAAAAAGAAAAAGAAAAAGAAAAAGAAAAAGAAAAAGAATAATAAGAAGAGTTTGAGTAATAACATCAAATAATAATTTGAGTGCATCAACCCAGCTGATTTCCTTGGTGCTGAGTTGACTTCTCAGCTAACCAGCCCACAGGCTGTGCTTTCCCAGCACTCCTAAGCTAGAAAATGGTACCTAAAATGCTACAGAGGAGCCTTTCTGACTGTGCAGCCTTCTTTGCAGGCACACTGACACAGGCCATCCGGAACTTTGCCAAGAGTTTGGAAGGGTGGCTGATGAATGCCATGAGTGAATTCCCCCCCCAGGTGGTGCAGACCAAGGTGAGCAGAGATGGGTCCAGTGTGTTTCTGCATCTTGCACTTTTCCACAGGGATTGGAAATTCCTGCTGGGGTTTGGCCATTGGTGCAGTGATTGATTCTGAACCAAAATCAGCCAGGAGTGGGAGGACAGGTGGGGCAATTCCTTTGTACCAGAAGCTGGTGATGCTCAGTCCATGGAGCTGTTCTTGTGTCCTGAAATAGCAGATAAAGCTTTGTGTGAGAAAATCATAGTGCCACAGACTATCCTGAGCTGGAAAGGACCCACAGGGATCATCACCAACCCGTGGCCCTGCACAGACACCCCAACAATCCACCCTGAGCATCCCTGAGAGCATTGTCCAAACACTCCTGGAACTCTGGCAGCCTTGGGGCTGGGACCATTCCCTGTTAGCTCTGCCCTGGAATGAGGCTGTCCTCCTGGAAAGCACAGGAGTGAGTGGCATTGCCCCAAGGCTCCTGTTCCTGCTCTCCTAAGGCCAGGGATTCTTGCTGCCTCTTCCCAGCTTGCTGGTCTCTACTGGAGGCAGAGTGTGAAAACCTGGTAGCTTAAAGAGAATAAATAATGGAATCATAGAATTATTTAGGTTTGGGTCCTTCCACTGCTTTATGACAAGTGCATGTCCTACCTGGTGGAGCATTGTGTGGCCCAGGCAGCCAGGGAGATGTGATGGGAGAGGTCAGAATCCTTTATTCCCTACAAACCAACCCAAACTGAGCAGCACACAAAGAGACACCATTGGTTCACAAACCACACTGTGTGCTCAACATGTTTTACAACCACCTGTGCCCAAGGATTGACTGACAGTTCCAAATGCCTGACACAAGGATTAGGTTGGAAATAACCTTTAAGATGATTTGAGTCCAACCACTGCTGTCGTTGTAGGACACGAAAGAAAGATGAGAGACTCCAAATATTTCAGAAGGCAAAGAGCATAGAAAAAAGGCTTTATTGTTTAATTCTTACCACCTTTTATAAGGTGTCCTGATACAGACTTAACATGACTGGTGAATAGGAATGACACCTCTCTAATCCCATTGGTTAAACTAGAGAAACAGCAAAACACCACCTGCAGAAAGATTGTTTTGAGAAAGGAGAGTTGTTTGCCAAGACTGTTTTGAGAAGAAGCTTTCTTGAGAAATTTTTCCTTGGGAAAAAGTTAGCAGCTGCTAGCAGGCTAAAATCTCTTGTAACAGTGTGTCTTTTGGGAGTGCAGCCACGGCCCTTCCAGATCCCAGTCAGCCTCTCCAGTAGAGAAACTGCTTGAGAACTGCTCAGGGGGCAGTTCAAGCTCACACAGTCACACACGTTACAAGGCTGGCTCAGCAGAGAGGCAGAAGGCTCCCAGCCCAAATGAATTTCCAGCAAGAGTTTATTCCAGTGTGCTGAAGGTGAATCTGGAGCCAGAGAGGGAGAACATGTGGTTTTTCTCAGTTATACAGGGTCTCTGGTTTGTGGGTGGCACAGGGGGCAGGGCAGGGGACAAGTGACCACAGGGAAGAGAGGAACAGGACACCAGGCCCCATGTCCAGTGGGGAAACAGGGAAAGGGGATGCCATGGGGTGGGTGATGGACTTGCCAAACCCAGAGAGAAGATTGCACAGTGTCTGCAAGGGTCCATGGGGGAGAAGCCTTCTTTACACCTGGGGTATCTTTAATCTTCACTTTTCCAGGGAAGGGCAGTTGGAAATTCTTTTAATGGCACGAGGGACTCCACAGTCTCTCAGACCCAGAAATATCAGACCCACACCACTACCTCAGGACAGCCCAGGCCACCACTAAACCGTGTCCCCAACAAATTTTTTGACCACTCACAGGGCTGGTGACTCCAGCAATGCCTGTGCTGGTGCATTCAGGGCCGTGCAGGGAGCAGAGCATGCCCTGCAGCCCCGTGTGCTGTGTTGCAGGTGGGGGTGGTGAGTGCCTTTGCCCAGACCCTGCGCAGGTACACGTCCCTGAACCACCTGGCGCAGGCGGCGCGCGCCGTGCTGCAGAACACCTCCCAGATCAACCAGATGCTCAGCGACCTCAACCGCGTGGACTTCGCCAACGTGCAGGTAACCCACGGGCTCCTCTCCCCCTCAGCTGCTCCACACGTGGGGCTCCACAGCCAGGTTCATCTGCTGGTAACCAGTGCTCAGCTGCCAGGGCTGGAAGCCCAGCTGCATGAACAAGGTGATGGGTGTTGGTGTTATTTTGCCGGGTGGATTTTCCACCTCGCTGTGAGCAGGGGAAAAGGAGTTTCTGTAAGACTCACAGGTCATTAAGGCTAGAAAAGAGCTCCAAGACTATCCAGTCCAACCTTCAGCTGAGCCCCACCATGTCCCCACCTCCACTCATTTTTTGAACACTTCCAGGGGTGGTGACTCCACCACTTCCCTGGGCACCCCATTCCAATGCTTTACCACTTTTCCAGTGAAGAATAAGGTGCTACCAACAGTTATGTAGTTCTAAAAAATACTGTGGTCCACACAGATCAGAGGGGCAAAGGGTTTGCAGCCCTTGCCTGCTAGAAATTAATTCCTGGATTGGGATACAACACCATGCAGGCCTGGCATGAGTAACTGTGAGCCCTTCTTCCAAGCAGGAGGGCATGAGTAACTTGTGAGCCCTTCCTTGTTGGAACCCTGGGCACTGAGAATTTTAGGCTTTCTGTGCTGACAGGCACTGACCCTCAAGAGAACACTGCATTTGACCCGAGGTCTTGGCAAAGGCTTCCAAAATTGAATGATAGCACTGGAGTTGTGGGTGTGTAGTTTGAATAGAAGTGTGTGATATCACATGGTGGAAAACTTAGAGNCCTGAGCAGGAGCAGGGCATGAGTAACTGTGAGCCTTTCCTCCTGAGCAGGAGCAGGCCTCATGGGTGTGCCAGTGTGAGGAGGGCATGGTACAGAAGCTGGAGCAGGATTTCAAGCTGACTCTGCAGCAGCAGAGCTCTCTGGACCAGTGGGCCAGCTGGCTGGACAATGTTGTCACTCAAGTGCTGAAGCATCACGAGGGCAGCCCCAGCTTCCCCAAGGCAGCCAGGCAGTTCCTGTTGAAATGGTCCTTCTACAGGTATATTTTCTTTATCATTTTGGGGGTTTTTCTGCATCAGAGGCATGTAAAGGGCTCCTTGAAAAGCCAAGGCCAAGTTCTTTACTCCCACAAAACTCTGGCTAACTGTGGTTCTGGTGTCCTTTCAGGATGGGGATAAGGATGCTCCATAAACTAATTTCTGCAAGTGTTTTGATACTTTTGGGTCAGAGGCAGAGACAGTGTTGGGTCCCACAGTACCTCCAGGGTCCAGAATTCACATCAGGTGTAAAACTGACCCCAAATTGCTGACTGTTGTCTGTTCCCAGCTCCATGGTGATCCGGGACCTCACCCTGCGCAGCGCCGCCAGCTTCGGCTCCTTCCACCTGATCCGCCTGCTCTACGACGAGTACATGTTCTACCTGGTGGAGCACCGTGTGGCCCAGGCAACAGGGGAGACCCCAATTGCTGTCATGGGAGAGGTGAGGATCCTTTATCACCCACAAACCAACCCAAAAAATCAGCAGCTCCTCTCAGGAGTCACCGCTGGTTCACAAACCGCGCTGTGCCCTCGACTGGTTTTACAACAAAAATGATTTACTGAGTTGTTTTGAGTGCCTGGCACAAGGATAGAGCTCCTGGAGCAGCTTCCATGAGCTGCTGGGTTTTGGGTTTGGGGTGGTTGAGCATCATTTGGGTTTTGGAGGCTTGGAGGAGGGAGGGAAAGGATCTCCCCACTTCTCTGCACCAGCCCTGACTTTGGGACTCCTGACAGGGCAAAGTCCATCTAAACCAAGCAAAAATGGTCCAAAAATTGCTTTCAGCAACTGAACTTCTCCAGGCCTCTACAAACTCCAGCATTACATGCACAGTCATCCACTCTCACCGTTTTTGAGGTGAAGAAGAGGGTGATGAGGTTGTTTGTGCTGTTTATGAGGGTTTGGGGTGGTATTTTTGTTCACCAATCAGACAGTAAGTCTGGTGCCTGGATTGCAGGCAGGTCCAGTCCTGCCTAGCTGAAGCCACATCCAGTTTTTCCCTCTGAAATACAGAGTTAAAAGCCTCAGATGAACCTGTGACAACTGTGTTGAAAGTCCTGTGAGTTTAAAACTGAGCCCATGTGTTCAAAATTGATCTCATTGGCTCCTTGAAGCTTCCACAGAGCTCATATAGGGAGCCAGCAAACCAAAGCCTGTTAGTTCTGCATTCCCTCCCCCTCCCATGTGCTCCAACTGCAGTGCTGAGTTCCCACTGTTCCCTGCAAAACCTCTGCCTTTATTGATATTAAAGGAACATGAAAGGCAGAGACTGGCTCCCAGCAAAGCCCAGCTGTGGGAGGCTCTCATCCCTCAGGCTTTTCCTTCATTAAACCCTTGCAATATTCCTGTTCTCCAGGAGGAGGCTGATTGTTCCCAGCAAAGAAGGAGGAATGGTGTTCTTCCATTCCCACTGAACTTGGCAATTCCCATTCTCCCCAGCTCGTGCTGCTGTCCATGAATTTTCAGCATTGTTGTTACAGCAATTTGGTATTTCAGACCTCACCGTGGAGAGGGACGCCACATCTCCAGAACCAGGGAGCTCTCTGGTTCCACTTGGCACCATGGCCTTGCTGGCCAAATTCTCTCTGACATCACTGCAAAGGCTTTGCAGAGAGCCCAGGAAAGGGGAAATGCCTGAGAGGTGGAAAGGGCTGGAGAAAAGACACCACTTTTCACTTGGGAGATGGAAAAATTTCTCCCTTCATTCCAGAGCTAAATCCTGCCCTGGATTGTTGAGTGTGGTGTTTGCCCAGAGGTTTAAATGGCAACAAAAGGCTTTTCCCCAAAAAACCTGTGGTTGGTTTTGATTTCTGCTCTCCACCACCAGCACTGATGCTCAGGGTCTCTCCTGGGTGGCTGGAATTGTTTGGCGATGCCAGGGAGCAGGTCTGGCACTGTGGCTCCCCGCAGCCTCCCTGACCCTGTGCCTCCTTTATCTTTCAGTTTGGTGACCTCACATCCCTGTCCCCGACACTGCTGGACAAAGGTACCTCCCCCTCCCTGCCGGGGGCTCTGCAGGGTCAGGGTGGGATCTCCCTGGGAGGGGGAACCTCAGGGAAGGAGCTGCTGGTGTCTCTGTCCCCCGCTCTGACCCGTGTCCTTTGCAGATGACATCAGCGACTTGGGCACCGAGGTGGACGCGGAGCGGGCGCTGGGGGAGCCGCTGGTGAAACGGGAGCGCAGCGAGCCCGGCCACTCCCTGCAGGACATCTGACACCTCCACCGGCTTCCCCCCGGCCGCACGGAGCCGTCCGGAGCCAGGCTTGGGTGTGCCGAGCCTGGGCCGCCCTGGATCTGCGTTATTATAGTGCCTCTTAGTTTCTCTTTATGTTTACTTGTGTTTGAGGATGGGCTGAGCCGGGGCAGGCGCTGGCACGGGGCTGGTTTGGCCGCCGGTGTCCCTCCAGAGTGGAGGGAGAAGCTCCAGAGGCTCCTCCCGAGGGATGGGAGCCTCTGTGGACAGCAGCAGGCGGGATGTGCCTCGCTGGGAGATCCTGTCCTCGCTCTCCAGCCCCAGCGAGGTGCACAAACGAGGCTTTCTCCGGCAGGGAAGGTGCTTTGGGTTCCTTCCCCGCCTCTCAGACTTCACTGTGATACAAACTTGAACCAATCAGTGCCCAAGAAGAAGGAAAAATACCCGGCCCTGCTCCTCCAGCCGTTCCATACAAGCTGTCCTGGCTGTGGCTTTGCCAAATCTCTCATATGGGGAGCACAGGACAGTTGGTGCCTGTTGTCCCCACCAGGGAGAGGCTCCTGCTGCACATCCCAGCAGACACAGCCGTGCTCTGGGACATTGGGATGAGCATTCCCAACTGCTTCCATGTCTCCCCAGCTTGGCACTTTGCCCCAAAGCTCCTGGGACACCGACTCAAGATACCAAAGGACTCCGAGGCAGTGGCAGCTGGAGGCAGAGCGTGGTCATTGTCCCTGTGCCATGATGCCTGGGGGCAATCCCATGGCAATTCCATGGAAATCCCATGGCCAATCCCATGGCAGTCCCATGGCAATCCCATGGCCAATCCCATGGCCAATCCCATGGCCAATCCCATGGCAGTCCCATGGCAATCCCATGGCCAATCCCATGGCCAATCCCATGGCAGTCCCATGGCAGTTCCATGGCAGTTCCATGGCAATCCCATGGCAGTTCCATGGCAGTTCCATGGCAGTCCCATGGCAATCCCATGGCAGTTCCATGGCAGTTCCATGGCAATCCCGTGGCAATCCCATGGCAATCCCATGGCAATCCCATGGCAATCCCATGGCAGTTCCATGGCAGTTCCATGGCAATCCCATGGCCAATCCCATGGCAGTTCCATGGCAGTTCCATGGCAATCCCGTGGCAATCCCATGGCAATCCCATGGCAATCCCATGGCAGTCCCATGGCAATCCCATGGCAATCCTGTGGCAGTTCCATGGTAATCCCATGGCCAATGCCATGGCAATCCCCATCCCAGGCAGACAGGAACTGGTCCCACACCCTGGGGTTTGTGAAATTCCCACTCCATGTCCTGCTCTGTTGAAGAAGGGTCCAGAGCAGGGTGAGGGTGTGTGACTGCAGTGCCTTAGGGTGGGCCTTGTTCCCATTTCCCCCACTCTGGGGCAGCCAGCACAGCTCAGGCTGGCCCAGCACAGCTCAGACTGACCCAGTAGCCCCATCCCATGTAGGGAGGGGCTAGTACAGACCCCAGGGGTACAGACCCCAGCATTCCAGTTGTATTTCCCTCTCTGGATCCCTTTTCCTGTGGTCACAGTGCAGGGGTGGCTCCCATAGGGCTGAGCTGGGGGAGCTCAGCAGGGTTTATCCCCCTTTCCCATGTCCTGTGGGGTCTGTGCTGACATGGATTGCCCTGGGGTACTGTGGGCTGCCCTGGGGTGCTGTGGGCTACAGGGCAGAGGAGGGGGTGGATCTGTCATCAAGCTAAACTGCAAAAACAAAGCCCTGGGGCAAATCTCTCTGTGAATAAAGGCCGTGTCATAAATAGCTTTTATTATTATGGTTTCTAATGCTGCAGTGTTTGGTGTGAGCTTTTCCAGGGGTCTCGTGTACGTTTGCCAAGCAGAGTATATTCTGTCCAAATCTCTGATTTTCTTGTTCTCAGTGACACTAAAGGCCAAGTGACACTTTCAAACACGTTCCTAATGGCAAGGGAAGTGAGAGTGTGTGCAGTGCCACATCTTCCCTCTGTCCCATGCTGTTGTGGCAGGGTGATGTTTGTCTGTAAATGTCTCACATGGAAGTGACAGGAGAGAAGTGAGAGAGGCAGATTTAAATGTAAACCATGAAAACTCCCCGGGTCAGAGTCCACACTTGGGATCCTGCTGATGAGATAAGAGAGTCTAAAAAAACAACTGAGTGACCAAATCTTGTCTGCCCCGCTCCCACTGAGGGCCAGAGGAAGTTCAGCTCTTCCTCCAAGGGAAGGCAGCGTGCAAAGGAGATGCTCTGGAGCTCTGCAGCAGCATGTGAGGAGGCTGGAGAAGCTCCCAAACCCCCTTGCACAGAATTCCCAGCTAAACCTGAACAGCAATAAATGTGTATCTTATGCTCAGGCCTGCACAAGGAGTGTCGTGGTCCCATTTCTTCTGTGATCCCTGAGAGGTGCCAGGAGATGCTGCAGCAGCCCCAGGGGGGATGCAGGAGCTGCCCAGGGCAGGGTAATTGAAGCAGTTTTGGGCAGGGATCAGAGGTCTGCAGGAAGGCAGATCCCCCTGGAGCAGCAGCTGGTGTGTGGGGATAACCCCTGTCACTGCCAGAGGGGAGGAGAGGCTGGAGGATCAGACTGAGCACAGGCCACAGGAGGATTTTTCTAATTAAGCTTCCAGACTAATTGAGAGGATGGGAGCAGTGAGGATGGGAGGGATGTGACAAGTGCTGGGTCGTTCTGACCCTTGGAAGGTTCAGCCTCAGCCTCTGTGCCTTTGCTTCACTCTCCCTCTGGATTATGCCCAGTCTGGCTGGACCAGACAGAGCCTCTTCCTTTGGGAATCTGGGTCTGGAAACAGGAGATTCCTGCATTATTTCCCCCAGGAGAGCTGGGCTGACCCTGAGAAAATCTGCCTCTGAGCAGAAAGCAAACACAGCTCAAAGTCCTCCTGTTAGTTCCTACACCCCCCATCCTCAGCCTGCCTCTGGCTCCATCACCTCTCCCAGATGGGCAAATCCTGCAGGGATTTCAGCACAAGCATCCCAGGATTTTGTCTTCCACCTCCTGCCAACCAGCAGAGAACACCAGGAGGTGGCAGGAGAAGAGGAGGTGGCCAGGGCTGACACCAAGCCTGGGGAAATCAGCAGGGTACAACATTCCAGAAGCAGTTGGACATTGCCAGTCCCTGTGGCTCATCCCAGAAGGGTGACCTGGGAGCTGGGCAGGGTGACACAGCCCAGGGATCCCTGGGGAGCAGCCCAAGGGGCAGGAGACACTGCAGTGCCACCAGCCTGGGAGGTGCTGCTGGTCTGGGGACAGCCAGGACATCTTGGAGAGCTTCAATCTGTGTGTGGCTGCCAGGATGGGAGGGTGGGATGAGCCCTGGACTTGCCTCCTGTTTGTCCCCTCAGGAATGTGTCCCTTGGCTGGGATGGCTTTAGGTTCATGGTCTGGCACTCCTGGATTTTCCCCACAGCACCAGAGAACAGGCAGCTGTGTCTAGGAAGCCTCTGGGACAGGGGGACTTGTGAAGAGAAATGAGATGAAGTTCTCAAAATGAAAACACAAAAATACAGATTTGGAAACAGGAGCCAGAGCCACCTTCTGTTGTTTGTTTGCAACTTCTCCCATCGTTTGGTCTGAAACAGCATCTTCTCCTGTGCCAGTGGAGCCCTTGGCCTGTCCATGTGGCCACAGGGCACAAGAACATCAGCCTGGACTGGCAGGGGAGGCTCAGGTGGGCTCCCAGCATCAGCCCTTCCAGTGACAGCTCCAGTTTCCACCCAGCCCCACAGCCCCCCTGCCCTGACATTGTCCCCAGCCCAGTGTCACCCCCTGCCTGCCCCAGCCCCTGTCCCCAGCCCTCTGTTGGGGCCATGGGGATGCTCCACTCCAGACCCTTCCCCCTGGAGCCAGGGGCCCTCCTGTCCCCCAGCCCTGCCCTGGGCTTCACACCATCCCTGCTCCCTCCCTGGGCTGGGGGATGTTTCTGCAGGGAGAAGGGCCTTTCCCTGCTGCTCTGGCAGCCCTGAGACTCCAAAGGATTCTCTGGGCAGAAGATTCCCTCCCCTCCATGTGGCTGTCACTGTCCCTACACAGACACAGACTGAGAGGCCTCATGGCTGCAATTTACACCCCCCTGGGTACCAGAGGGGACAAGTTCTGCTGCCCTACCCTGCCTGGTCCCTGGCCTGGCTCTGCAGCTGAGGCAGGAGGAGCCTGGCTCATCCCAGGGCTCAGCTGGGGCAGTTTAACCACAAACAGGTTTCACCTGGAGCAGGCAGTCTGGGGGCAGGTCCACAACCACCCCTGCAGTTCCTTCAGGTTGTGTTTATAAACCCACACCCCCTCACCCCAGGGGCCTTCTCTCTCTTTCTTTCCTTTTTATTTTCTTTCTTTTCTTTTCTTTTTATTTTCTTTTTTTGCCTCTGTGTTTTGGGAGCCTTGGTTTGGAGCTGAGGGGAATTTGGGAGTTGCTGCCTTCAGGGTGTCTGGAATGTACTGCTAGAACTTAGAACTTCCACCCTTCCAGTGCTACCAAGTACCAAACAGGTAAAGACACAACCATCACCTCCTCCAGTGCCCCTGGGCTGGGTTTGGGGGCTGCAGCCAAGAGCAGAGCTCTGTCCCAGCACTGTCCTTCTCCTGTGTCACATCCCAGGTGAAGGATAATGTCTTCACGTGGCTCTGCAGTGGCCCTGGGGCTCGATTCCCAGTCCAGCTGCAGCACTCCAGTGTCTGTACCAAGAAATTCCCTCCTGGCACAGCCTCTGCCTCCCCCGTGGAGCTGCTCCCTTGCCCTGCTGGGCCAGGAGGACATCGTGGACAGCTACAGTGGGTATGTGGGGAGGGGCTGAGCCCTGCTCCTTGTGGGTGTGTGTGTGTCCCTTGCCTGGGGCCGTGTCCCTTGTCCCTTGGGATGTGTCTCATTCAGTCTGGCTCTCTGGGGAGGCTCACAAGGCACGGGCGGGAGTTGTTCCCTGTGCCCAGGGCAAGGCTGGTGGGCAGCCCTGTGTGCCCGTGGTGTCTCTGCTGCCCCACCACGGTGGCCTGGGCAGCGGCTCACCCCTGTGTGTCCCCACGGCTGTGGCAGGAGCTCGTGTGAGCTGGGGGTGGCTCTGCTGGACTGCAGCTGCTCCGCCCCGGAGCCGCAGCTGGTGCGCAGGATCGTGGCGCAGGTGGAGTTTTACCTGTCCGACGAGAACCTGGCCAAGGACGCCTTCCTCCTCAAACACGTGCAGAAGAACAAGATGGGCTTTGTCAGCATCAAACTGCTGACTTCCTTCAAGAAGGTGAGCCTTGGGTATGCTCTGGATGCCTCCAGTGTGGGGAGCCCCGGGCTGTGTCTTGGTGATCTCTGCCCTCAAAGCCCTGCAGCAGCTCTGTCCCCAGGGAGGGTGACTGGGTGGACAGTGAACGCTTCTCAAAACACCCCCAGGGCTGGATTCACCTTTTCTACCCCTGCTTCTCCTGGCTGCTTTGGGAGTGACCACCCCTTAACCAAAAAAATCCCAGGGCAGTGCTGGTGGTGTGGCTTAGGGGGAAGTTGTGGCTTCTTGCCAGAGCTTAGGTGACACTGGGGACTGTCTGCAGACTGCAAAGCTGCTCAGGTAGAAGGGGGATACGGCCGTGGGGGATACTGGATGAGGTCACAGCCTGCCTGGAGGGTGGGTTTAGGGCAGGCTGATGGGGATTCCACCCTCTCTGCACAGGTGAAATACCTGACCCGGGACTGGCGCCTCACCCTCTACGCCCTCAAGTTCTCGGCGCTGCTGGAGGTGAACAAGGAGGGCACCAAAGTGAGGCGGCGGCTCCCCATCCCCGAGCACCTGCTGAGCGTCCCCCCCAGCAAACTGCTGCTGGCCTGGGAGCTGCAGCCGCGGGAGCAGGACGTGCCGCTGCAGAAAAACTTCCTGGAGACCATCACCAGGATGTTCAGCCCCTTCGGCGCCATCGTCTCCATCCGCCTCCTGCGGCCGGGCCGCAAGCTGCCCTCGGACGTGCGCAAATACTCCTCGCGGTTCCCGGAGCTGCTGAGCCGCTGCTGTGCCCTGGTGGAGTACGAGAGCCTGGAGAGCGCCCGCAGGGCCTTCGAGAGCCTCGGGCACCGCGACTGGCACAGCATCAGGGTGGTCCGGCTCTGCGGGAAGGGCGGCAAGAAGAAAGGCGGGGAGGAGCGGGCGGGCTGGAAGGTGCCGCCGCCCGCCCTGACCTTCCCCGGCAGCCTCGAGGATTCCCTGCCCAGCAGCTCCCCGGAGTCCGATGATGCCTCAGGGTCGCTGTCCCTCCTCCTGAACCAGGACCTGGTGGCACCTACCTGGCCCGGCAGCGACTTCACGGCTGGAAATTCCAACGCCTTCCCCGGCTCATTCCTCAGCAGCGAGAGCTTCCTCCAGCTCGGGATGGGCGCCGAGAGCCGCCGGGGGAGTGCGGCGGGGTCCTGGACACCGTGGGGCAGCAGCAGCCTCTCCAGCCCCGCTCCCAGCAGTGCCCTGGCAGCACAGTGGGTGTCCGAGCCCCTCAGCCTGTGGGACCCGGCCTTGCGCCTGCCCCACAGCCCCGAGGGCACCAAGGGCTTTGGCAGCGGCTTCGGGAGAGGAGAACTCGTCCTCCGGCGCTGAGACGCCTTCGTATTCAGGGTTTATGGTTTTCTTTCTTTTCCCTTCTTCTCTCGAGCAGAAGAGTTTTCTATGGCCCTGCGAGCTGTGGGCAGTGGCAGTGCAGCTGAGCCAGGGGACACAAGTTTAGGGGCAAGGACGATGCTCGAGGCAGAGGCTGAGCAGCAGCAGGAGCTGTGCCGTGCTGTGCTCGTGCCGCTGGGACTGTGCTTGCTCAGGGCCCAGAGCTGGGTTTGGGGTCCAAGTTTTGGATAAGAAATGGGCAATAAAGAGAGATGAAGTTTCCAGGCACTCCTTGGTTGATACTGAGATTTTTTTCTTTCTTTCTTATTGGGTTTTTTCTTTGATCTTTCCAGGTCTTGCTGCTACCTGAGGTGTAGCCAGATGAGGGAAGGAGGGTCCCTGCCTGCCTGCTGCTGCTTCCCTTGCTGTCCTTGGGGTGGTGGGGACACTGAGGGGGGTGCCCAGGACAGGTGTCCCAGGTTGGCAGAACCTGAGAGAGACAAGAGTGATGGCTGTGGTGGCAAAGCCTCCTGGCTTTTGGCTGCTCAAGGCTCTCTGGCATCTCTCAGGATGGAGTGTGGGGGCTTGCTGTGTCCCTCCTGCTCCCACAGCCTCCCCAGCTCCACTGAGAAAGGTTAAGGGAGGCTACAGGTGGTTCTCAGTGCCTTTGGTCTGTACCCAGAGCTGGGATGTGATGGGATCAGTCCCATGACTGCAGTGCTGGAGTGGAGGATTCAGGTGGGGAGGGGAGGGGAGGGGGTCACACCTTGTGTGAGGAGAGGTTTGAGGGCAGTCCCTGCAGCTGAGAGCCTCTGGCTGAGGATGAGGGGGATGGAAAACAAAGCAGGTGTGGGTTCTGCTGCCCATCACCCAGCCAGGACCCTGGCACTGAGGAGTTGTTCTACAGGTAGTGAGGAGGATTCTCTGGATCAGGAATTCCTTGTCCTGGTGGTGAATTTCAATTTCCCAGACCCCAGCTGGGAACAGCCTCTTGCTGGGGCAAGCAGGCCTGGGAAATTTCTGAAGTCTGCTGGAGATAATTTATCACAAGTGCTCAGGGAGCCACCAGGGAAGATGCCCTCCTAAACCTGCTGTTTGGGAATGCAGAGGGACTGGTGGGAACTGGGATGGTCTTGGCCCCAGGGCTCCTGAAATGGTTGAGTTTAATGCTGTCAGTGTGAGGAGAATGACGGACACCAGAGCTGCTTCCCAAGACTTGGAGAGAGGAAATGTTCTGCTGGTCAGCAGAGTTCCCTGAGAATCTTCAAGGGGCTTCTTTGTGAAACTCTGGAGCAGGTAATTCCCAGGTCTGGAGGGCAGCTCCAGTGCCCAGCCCCTCTCCCCTTCCCACTATGGCAGGGCAAAACCACTCCCTCCCTGCTCCCCCCACCACACCACTCCAGATCCTGGTGGTTTTCAACAAAAATATCCTTTTTATTGTCCTCTCTCTGCTCCTACAACATCCCTCAGCGCCTGCAGCCAGGTGGGAACTTCGGGGTCTTGGAGCTCCCACAGATTGCAGGCTTCTCCCCCTGCCAGAGCACAGCCATGAGAGCCCCAGCAGGGATGGGGACGTGTCCCCAAGCCCTGCTGTCCCCCCAGATCCTTGTCCTACCTGGTAGAGTTGGCAAACCAGCCCCAGCAGCGAGGCCTCTGCCTGTGCCTGCAGCTCATCCGTGTGCTTCTGTGGGGGAACACGGGGCTGGGTCAGGGGGGTCCCCAGGGTGTCCCAGCCCTACCTGGCACCCTTGTGTCCCCCTGCCATACCCCATTGACGGTGATCCAGGGCACATACTGGTGTGGGGGGTCCAGGGCCTCGGTCATTTGGGCGTTTTGGTGCATCAGGGCCACCCCGGTGTCCCCCTGCACGCAGGCGATGATGCGGCCACTGTCCACCTCTGGGGCGTAGATCTGCAGGCACTGCCAGGCACAGGGGACACGGGGGTGGTCAGGGGGACAGGGATGTCCCTCACAGTGGGGCACGAGGGGTGGGAGGGGGACATACAGCCTCCAGGTTCTTGGTGACAGAGCTGCCCGACTCCAGGCAGAAGATGACGGGGAAGTAGGTGCTGAAGTTCTTGGCCTCGTGCATCAGACAGGCCTACGGGGACAGGGCAGGCGGTGAGGGGCTGCTGGACCCCCCCGTGCCAGCACCGTGGGAACGGGGACCGTCACCTCCATCATGTTGCCCAAACATTCCTCGGGGCCGTGCTGGCACTCGAAGTCCAACTTCCCGCTGACGTTCCTCTCCTGCGGGACCGACTGGTCTGAGCGGGGCCGGCGGCGCCGGGGAGAGCGCCCGCGGTGCCGGGAGGGGCCGGCTCCTACCTGGGCGTTGCCGTAGGGCACCAGGGTGATGTTCAGCATCTCTTCGGGCAGCAGCAGCCAGGTGGGGAAGAGCCTGAAGACCAGGAACGCGCGGCAGGCCGGGCACAGGCTCTCGTAGTACAGGCTCACCTCCACGGGCGCGGCCGCGGGGCGCGGGAGGCTGGGGCAGCGGCCCTGCACCTGCACACGGGAAGGATTCGGGGTGCACGGGGGGGGTATGGCTGCAGCTCCCCATTCCAGTATCGGTAGGGATGGGGCAAAGCTCCGGGGATGCAGGGAAAAAAGAGGATGAGGGTGTGGGGGCTAGAGGGAAGTGAGAGTGGCCGGGAGCTTTCTGCTGCCGCAGGATCCTGTGCGTGGCTGACACCCAGGGCCGGGGCTTTCCACTAGAACTTCCCCAAAGTATTTCTGGGGAAAACAAATTTAGACCAGCACATGCTTGGGTGGGGAGATGGCCCAGCACCCACTGCCAAGGGGAAGCTGCAGCCCCGTGGGGCTCACAGGGCGCTCTCACCGCCCGGGTCCCCTTGGGGCAGGGTAAACCGAAAAGCGGTTTGACACTTAAAAAGCAGAAGCGGCAGCTGGGGAGGGGCCGCGGTCAGGGTCCGGCTGGACAACAGCCATTCCACAGGGATGCTGGGGAATGCCACGGTGCCCTGTGGCACCGAAGGCTCTAAGCATCCCTGTGGATGTGACAGCCTGTGCCCCAGAGATGCTCACAGCCGCCATTCGCTCCAGGCACCGTGGCCAAGCGCTGCCCCAATCCTGTCCCCGCTCCCTCGTCCCCGTCTCCGGGGCAGGCGGGAGGTGACCTCGGACGCCAGGTGACCCTGCCCTTGTCCCCAGCCCCGGCAGCAGCAGCGGCTCTGACCTGGCAAGCGGCGGCGGTGTCCGGCGAGCTGCACCAGCGGTGGGCAGGGTAATCACAGCCGGGGGCCACGGCGAGCCCCGGGGCCACCAGGGCCACCAGTGCCAGGACAGCCAGCGGCACCGTGGGGGCCATCAGGACGCCGGGGTGACGCGGAAACGAGCCCGTCCCAGCGGGGACTTTTAAAGCTCGGCTGCGCCCGCCTCCCTGCGCCCTTCCTGCCCTTCCTGCCGCCGCCTCCCGTGACGCCGCCGCCCCACGTGGGGCCGCCGGACACCGAGTCCCCGCTGTCCCCTGACCTGCGGCTCCGGGCTCACAGTCCTGCCCGCAGCCGCCCATTTCCCGCGGGTTGTGACAGGTCCGGGAGTGAAACCCAGCCTGGAGCAGCCACGCGTGGAGTTCCCCGAGCAGCGGAACGGGGCCGGCTCCCAGCACAGCCCGCAGAGGGGAGCGGGTGCCGCGGCAGCTCCGGCTGCGGGAAGGGGGTGCAGCCCAAGACATCCTAAGCTCAATTGCGGGTCCGAGTGAGGAGGAACCTCGTCGTTCCCCGGGTTGCAGCCGCTGTTTCCGCCGTTTCTCAGCCCGTCCCCACGTGCCCCAGCGCTACAATCCCGGGGAGCACAATCCTGGCACGATGGGTCACATCCTGCACCCAGCCCAGGAACTGGGGCACAGCCCCACCACTCTCCTGCCCCCGCACAACCTCCCACAGCAATCCAGCAGCCTGGTTCATTAACTCTGTTTATTTCTTTCCTTTTTTTTCTTTTTTTTCTTTTTTTTTGGTTTTTTTTTGGTTGTTTTTGTGGGTTTTTTCGAAGTACCGTACAAAAAAAAAATTCCTCTTACAGTAACAAATACTGGGTTTACATTAGTAAACATCAACAGAAAGAGCAGAGAGCACTACTGCTGGTAACGGACAGCTCGGGGAGCAGGTTATTCCTTATTGCATATACCTAGAAACTAAAACCTCACGCAGCAGCCACGTCCTCTCCGAGCACAAAGCCTCTGCTGGCACCTTGGGGGTTACATGGGGGAGCCTGGAGCCCCCCAAGGGCAGGGACACGGAGGGAAAATCCCCAACCTGTGCCCTGGGGAGCAGGAACAGCCATGTGGCACCCACAGGGTGTGTGGCTCGGCTGGGGGACATGGGGGTCACAAGCAGCAAAGCACAGCCTTGAAACACGGCTGGGTTCAGAACGAGCCAAAGCAGCAAAGGACAAATCACAACGAGCTGATGCTGGGGGAGCTCCAGGCTGGGCTTCCACCCCAGGGAGAGCAGGGGAAAGCTGCTGTTCAGGGAGCCAAGTGAAGCACCGTCAGGGAAAGGCAGCCCTGGGGAAGGGCATCTTCCTCCTCGTCGTACACAGGACGTGAGCAGTGCCCTGTCAAGGACAGGCTGCCAGCAGGCAGGGAAGGCAGTGCTGGAAGTGCAGAGGGGTGACTGGGACCCCCCTTGGGCTGTGGCTGGACAGCAGGAAGGGACAGCACAGGGAGAACAACAGAAATTCAGCCAAAAGGATAAAAACACAGGATAAAGAGAAGGTGGAATTTCCCTGGGCAGCAGAGCCAGGTGAGCACCAAGCAGGTGTTGACAGGTGACAGCTTCAAGCTGAGACTCTTCCACATGCTCAGCAGGTCCTGACACGAGCAAGGAGCAATCTCCCGAGGCAGGACTGGCCCCAAGCTCATGTTTAGGGGTGGTGGTGGAGGAATGTGGAGCCCATGGGATGAGAGGCTGAGGGTCCCATCTGCCTACGGCCTGTCCTGTGATGTGGGGATGTGCTGGAAGTGCAGAGACGGGCACAGGACCAGCAGAGTCCCCAGGCTGAAAAGGTGTGGAATACTAACAAAACTTTGGAGTGTTGGTGCAGCCCTCTGGCCACTCCACAGGCCCCAGGAGGCCTCTGGATAGAGCTGTGAGGACTGAGCCTCCCTGCCCCAGTCCCACGTGCCCTCATCTCTCACGTGCCTGAGTCCAAACTATTCCCTTACTCATCCCTGGCAGCTTTTCCCAAGTGATCCCTGCAGCCAACCACAGTCTCTCCTGGGCTGTGTCCCCACAGCTCCCCTGACCCACTGCCTTCACCTGAGCACCAAACACTGACAAACCAGACCCAAAAACCAGGGCCCAAGGCCTGGAGAGGACATGCAGAGCAGGGAATGGGGCTGTACAGCTGAGCATAGGAGAGCTGCCACAAGCAACAGGAATGGGATGTTTGCTCCAGCAGCCCCAGCTCCAGAAGGATCTGAGGACCAGCCCAGAGCAAGGCAAACAGCAGAGCTGGCTGGGGAGGGAGGGACAGTGCAGTCCCCAACGCAGGTGGCACATCAAGGACAGGATGTAGGCACAGCATGAGCACAGAGCACCCCACAGATCCATCAGAACCCAAGCTGCAACAGGAAACAGAAGTGCCCAAGTCCACGGCATCCACCTGCCTGTCCCAAGGAGGAGCCTCTGGGCAGGAATGAGCCACTCTGGCAAATCAAGAGGACCAAGAATTCTCTCCTCCAGCCAGGCAGCTGAGATAACCCAGGAAAGCAAATGCCACCATGGCCTCAATTCTCAGCTCAGCTTTTAAAGCTCTTCCAGGCCCACCTGGGCTGCCCCTGGGGCCCTCTGAGCTCAGACACAGTGCCCTGCCCCGGTCCCATACAGTACCCACGATTGTAAGTGCTTTGCATACGTAGTTCACCATCATGCAGATACATTTCAGCATGCCCTGGGCCCCACAGATGCGTCCTCCTGCAGCAGAAAGGTCCTTCATTCCAGGTAGGGCTCATCATGTGCATTGGACACCAGCCCTCTCCTGCTTCAGCTGCAGGGCCCGGGGCTGTGGCAGCCTGGCAGCTGCTGCCCACGCTGGGGGTGGCACTGGGGGCTCAGCAAACACCAGCACCAGGGGAGCAGCCGGTCACAAAAAGAACCATATTTACAGAGCTACAGTCAGCTTCAATGGGTTACGTGTGCAGAGTCACCGAAACCGGCCGGAAACAACAAGCTGTGCATCCCATAGATCCTGCCAGGAGAAACACGGGTACCAACATGGATTTCACAGCTTCGTTGGCACAGCAAAGGCAGGAGATTCACGGCTAAGCAGATCCTCCCTGCCCAGGCAGTAACACTCCAGAGGTGGTTATGACAAGAGGGAATGGTGGCGAGGTGGGGCACAGCACGGAGCGAAGGTCTCGGCCGGGGAGCCCCATGAAGGATGAGGTTTCTCCTTCCTAAATGTGTCTCTGCATGCAAGAGCAGCACCCCTCGTACCAGACACCATCAGAGCCTGCGAGGCCACCGAGGGAAGAGAGAGTGAGGGATGCACACACTCAATGGAGGCTCCTCCTCTGCCCCCTCCGGTGTCCTGGCAGGGAACCCCTCGGTCACAGCACCCAGGAGTCAGGAACCAAAGCTCTACAGTGATGCATAGCGGGGTGACCTGCCAGCAAGAACGGGATCTGACCTGCTTATCAGGGAAGGAGAGGGGGCTCTGCTCACCCCCAGCAATTCAATCACAGCTGGATCCCACCTCCTAGAGGCTGGAGCCCACTGCGAATCTACAGCCCAGCCTTTCTGTCCCATCAGCCAACACGGATTTCAGCTACTGACCAAGAGGGACATCAGGAACGGTCACAGACATCTCAGAGGCTCTGAAGGAGCAGGAGCACAGAGACTCAACTATACAGGGTGCAAGAGTCCAGAGCCAGAAAGCAGCGCCCTGGGGAGAAGCTGAAGGCAGCTGTTGTGTTGTGCATGGGCTGCTCATCTGGCTGGTGGCTGGGAAAGGACCGGGTGAGCCAGCGTGACATTCAGGGAGTCATTGTGCTGCACCAGGGACGTGTGCTTGTAGTGCAAGACCAGGTCCTTGAGGGAGGCGTAGAGGTTGTAGGGTTCAGCAAACCCATAGCCCGTCGCCGTCTTGTAGATCACGCAGTGCTTGGTGTCACCATCCACCCTGCCAGGGAGACATGGGAGCCTGCGTCAGCAGGGGGACAGGGGAGCACAGACAGGGCCACCAAAACAGTGTAAACATACACCTGGCCCTGGCAGGAGAAGCCAAGGCAGATGGGAACTGTCACCTCCAGCATCTGGCAAGGGGAGGGTGGAGGGATGCGGGAACACAACCTGGGCCAGCCCCATCCCACCCCAGGTCATGCCATGCCATGCCATGCCACCCCATCCCACCCTACCCCACCCCACCCCACCCACACAAGGATACTCACACCACGGAGCAGGCATAGCAGCCCTTCTGGCTGCTCTCACGGATCAGGAAGGTGCCGTCCCGTTTCCCACACAGCATTTCCTCTGCCTGCACACGGTTGATCTTCCCCACGTACCACGTCCGCTCCTCATGGTGAGGCAGCTCCTCCTCGTCATCCATCATGGAGTACTGACTGCAATTGAGCACAGGCAGGGTCAGATTCCCTAAATTTGGGTGTGTGGCCCCCACATTTCCCCACACTGCCAGCTGCCATTGCCCATTTGGCAGGGAAGACATCCTCAGCCCCCAGGCAGGGAGCTGGGATTTGCCCAGGGCAGCAGCAAGGGCAGAGCCAGCTGCACAGCATGTGCTCCCACATCCCCCAAATCCCACAGCACACAAGCAGGACACTCACTCCTCTGTCTCGTTCTTGATGCCCAGCCACTCGTTGATCTTCTTCTGCCGTGCACCCTTCTGCGTCAGCCACCTGGGGAAGGAGGGCAGAGCTGAGCAGGGCTGCAGCGAGTCCCGGGTGTGGCCATCAGCAGAGGGCAGCAGCTGCCGCTGCCGGGAACCGCCGAGCCCCGAGGCCGCGCTGCGGGAGCGGCTCCTGCTCACAGCAGGCTGCGAGCCGGTCCAACGAGCCCCGGAGCCCTGGGGGAGGCAGCCGGATGGCTCCCGGGCCGCAGGGGCTACAGGGGCACTACGTACACCAAGTACTGGTCCCGCAGCTTGCGCAGCTGCATCAGGTCTGGCTTGAGGCTGTTCATGCGCTTGTCGATCTCCCGGTTCTCCGAGGCTTGTTTCTTCAGGTCCTGCTCCAGCTTCATCTTGCTGTCATGGATCTCTGTGATGCGGGACTTGAGCTTCTCCGAGTTCATGAGGATCCTGGGAGAGAGAGAAGGGGGGGGTTTAGGCTGGGAGCCAGAGTGGGGGAGGCAGAGGAGGGCAGCCTGCCAGCTCCAGCCCACAGCATGCTGCTGGAGAGACAAGGAGTCCGCGTGCCTCAGCTCTGTGCTGAGCCAGGAGGATCCTTCCAGCCCCTGGGGCCCTTCTCCAGGCAGGGCAGGCCACCACCACCCCCATCCTCACCGTTGCACCTCCTTCTCATTGCCCTCCCTCCGGAAGCGCTCGATGTACTCCTTGCTGCACTTCTCCTGTGTCTGACACTGCTCCTCAAAGATCTTGATCGTCTCATTGAAGGCCTCGATTGCTGTCCTCTTCATCTGCAGCTCCTGGGGAGAAGGGAGGGAAAAGCTGAGGAACATTTCTGCACATTTGCATCCCATCTTTCAACATCCCCAAAGCAGCTCTGTCCTTGCTGCAGCCAAAATATTCCCTTCTTCAAAGCCCATCCTCTGGGGAGTCCCTGCAAGTCCATGAGCTGACAAATGGGGCAACAGGTGCCCCATCTCTGGTCTCCCCTGTGCACAGCAGGGTGGCTGCCAGCACTCAGGGGGTGACAGAGCAGCCCTCGAGGGTCTCAGGCAGCCCGTGGGGAAGTGCCCACATACCTGGGACGTGCGCGTGTACTCCTCATACAGCAGGTCGTACTCCCAGCTCTTGTCCTGGTACTGCTGGTGATAAACCTTCAGCTGCTCCCCCACAGCTTCCACACTGTCCTCCTTCACCACCTGGTCCTGCCATAGGCACAGCCTCAGTCAGGACCTGCTCCAGCTGGTCCCACAAAACCCCCACAACAAAACATTCCAGCACACAGGGAGAGTGATGGAACATTGTCATCTACCAAAGGGGCAGGGATGGATGAACACACGCCCCTGGCTCAGGCTGTGCTTGCCAGCCACATCCCTGCAGCACAGGCCTCACCTGCTGGTACTTGGAGATGGGGTAGAGCAGCCTGGTGTCCAGCTTGGCGTTGTACTGCGCGAGTGACTCGTGCCTGTAGTGGGTGATGAGCTCCACCACCGAGCCGAAAGTCAGGGGCTCTGAGAAGCCGTACTTGCCTTCCCGATGGAAGATCTTGATCAGCTTGTTATTGCCTCCCTTCCTGTAGTGGAGGGGAGAGAAGAGGGCACTTACCACCACCCCAGCACACTACACCAGCCAGACCTCGGCATCCCTGCAGCTGGAAGCACAGGGATGTCCCAAGAGCTGCATCCCTGAGGCTCCCAGGGGATCCCAGCTCCCAGAATATCTCAGCTCCCAGGTAGAGGATCCTACCTGAGTGTGAGTGTGTATTCCCCCTGGATCTTGCTGGAGGCATCACGCACTAAGAAGGTCCCATCTGGTGTGTCCCGGAGCTTCTCGTTCACCTCCTCCCTGCAAAGAACAGGATTGTCATGGCCTGGGAGGTGGCCCCAAGGCTCACCTGATGGACAGGGCACCCCAGGTGTGAGCTGCCAGTCACCTCCTTACCGAGAAATGTCCCCCCAGTACCACTCAGCATCCTGCAGGGGCGCGTTGTTCCCGTTGGCCAGGCTGGCTGCGCTGGGCTTTGGCTTTGGTGGTTTGGGAGGCAGGGCTGTGAGAGGAAGAGGGATGAAACAGGATGAGCCCAAATCCCAGCTCCCCACTGGTAATTCCTTGGAGAGCTGAGTCCCTCTCCCTGCAGTGACTGGCCCGTGAAGGCCTCTTGGTCACCATGTTTTCTGGAGCTGCTCCAGGCACATCTCCAGCAGCTGAACACCTTGAGCTGGCCTCCAGGCACAGCTGGGCTATCAAAACGCCCTCAGCAACCCAATCATGGGGGCAGAGAGTCCACACCCACAAATGCCAGCACCTCAGGCCCCATGGAAGGGGTATCTCAGTACCTGGAGGCAACTGTTCTGGCTCCAGCTCCTTTGTCTGCAGAAGCATCTCCAGAAACAGCACAGAGAAGTCAGGGCTCAGCTCTGGGCTGCAGGGAGAGAAGAGGCAAGTTAAGAAGAGCAGTCGTGGGGTAGAACATGGCACTGCTCCCATGTCCCCTAGCATCAGCTGGTTCATCCCCAGGCTGACAGGGCAGCAAGGGCTCTGTCCCGGCTCTGAGTCCCACCTCTGTGTGCTGCCAGCAGTTTAATCCCACATGCAGCCCAGCAGGGACTGTGGGCAGCCCTGCTGTTCCGGGCTGGACTCCTTGTCCTGGCAGGCACAGTGGCCAGAGCTGGGAACACTGCTGGGACCAAAAGCCTCACGTACCTGGCGCCAGGCAGCCGGAGGAGAAGGGGGCCGAAGATCTCTCCCAGGGCCCGAGGGTGGAGGCTGTTGCTCTCGGCCTGCTGCGATACCTTCCCCAGATGCCGGAGCAGGAACTGCAGGGTGAGCGTGTTCTGGAGTGGGACTGCAGGCGACTCCAGGGCCAGCAGCAGCTGCTTCCGGCAATTCTCTGGCTGGGGGATCTCTGGGGAGAGAACAAGACACGAGGGAAGAGCTGGGACAGCCGGCACCACTCTCCACGCTCCGGCTGCGTCACAGCACAGGAGCACTGTCAGCAGCGGGGCCATGTGCCAGGCCCCATAGGGACACGGCTTATTTTAATAGCCCAGATGTGTCCACCCCACACAGCTGCCCATTCCCAAGGCAGCCAGGGGAGGCCCTTACCCTGCAGGATGCGAAGGATATCTCCATGCACTGACACTGGCACCACGGGGGAGGGCAGGTCCTGCAGGTAACCTCGCAGTGCCTCGCCCAGGGAGTGCACGTCCAGGGGCTCCAGGTCACCCAGGGTCCAATCTGTCAGGGCAGAGATTTCCCATGGGAAGGTGGATACAGCACTGGGCACCCAGCTGGCAGCTCTGGTGCTGCCAACACCCATGCCAGAAACCATCACACAGCAGACAGCTATCATGAGAGCTCATGAGCACCACGAGGGAGCTCAGGCAGCCTTCAGGCAACCCATGTGACAGAGGACGTGCACCCCAGAAATAAGCTGGCCCTGGGAACCCGAGCTGTTCCTCTTGGGAAAAGGCAGAGGTCACTCTGGGTACCCACAATCTTTGCCCTGAGCCCCAACACAGGAATTCTTGGCAGGCATAGCTTGGGTGAGAGTTTTGCTCCTCACTGCCAGCAAGTCGAGTGCAGACTGAGCAGCCCCACACTGAACCCAACGGGGAAAACACCTCCCTCGAACACGGGATGTTGGGAAGCACATAAAGCCTGTCCTGAGAGCAGAGCCCGGGCTGACAGCACCACGTGGTTGGGGTTTGCAGGAAGGTCTGCGGGAAGGGACTCGCCAGCGTGGTGCCGGATGAGGCCTCAGCCCAGCTGAGAGGCTCCCAGGGCTCCCCGGCAGAGACACGGGCTGCCGGCACCGCGAGCCACGGCTCCACCCACCAAGCCCAGCTGAAAGATCCTCCCTTGCTTATTAGTGGTGTGACAGAGCCACAGAAGCCTCCACAAGCCCATCAGCAGAGCACCCCAAAGACAGTGGGGGACAAGGACAGGGGTTCACTTGTTTGCCTGCAAGTCTCTGAGCCAGCACCACCATCTCTTTGTTGCCCCCCACGGATAGTGCCAGGAATTCCCCCGTGTCCCATCCCTTCCACGCAGGACAAGGCTGTGTTGGGATGGGGACAGCCCAGCCCCAGAGGCAGCGTGCTGGGAGTCAGGAACTGCCGGGGACAGGCAGCCTGGCCTGGATTGCATTACTGCTGGCGCTGTCACATCCACTAATCTCCTCCATCTGAGCCGATTCGCCTCCACTGCGCCGAGCTGGTTCTTACCGGTTCTCAGCGCCTGCCTCAGTTCGGAGCCAGATGTCCTGTACAACATCTCGCTGTCCAAGCCTGCGGAAGGGGGGACACTGCTGTCAGCTCCAGCACAGGCACTGTTTCGGTGCCAGCTGGGCAATGCCTGTGGCATGGCAAACCAGGCCTGGATGGTGCCCAAGCCAACCCCCTGCAGAGGTTGCTGCAGCCCCCTTGGCCCCCAGGACACCCAGTTCAGTGGCCCCATTTCTCCACCATGGCACAGATCCAGGCTGGAAGCACTTCCCAAACCCCAGCACCCACCCTGTGTGTGTAGGTGCTCAAACCAAACACCCTCATGGGCCTCGCAGCTCAACCCAGGGAGGAACATGAGAGCAGTTGTGTCCTGTGTGTTCCACAGAGCTCAGCTCTCATTGTGGGGTTTTGGGGTGTATCAGCACCCCTGGTGCTCAGCATTGCCCCCTTACCTTTCTTCTCAATAGCTTCCACCAGCTTCACCAGGAGCGGCGGAGCAATCTCGGGAGGGCTGAACTGCTCCTGCAAGTCCAGGAGAGGAGACCCTGGGGAAGAGGGAGGGAGAGAAGGGCTCAGGACCAGCTCAGCCCTCAGCAGCAGAGCTGGGCCAGGGCACAACCCAGGCAACACCCAACAGGAGCAAGGAAAGCTGTGGCCCCCGCTCTGAGGCTGGGGCTCAGGCAAACACAGCATGGAGCCTGCAAGAAAGCTGCCCAGGAGCCAGCGCAGCACTTGCTGAGCTCCAGCCCTGACTGGGTGTGCACAGGGAGATATCTACTGCTCTGTGCAGAGGCTTGGAGACAGAACCCATCCCCCTGGGGACCCACACCCCCTGGGCAGGCAGCACAGGGGTTACCAGGGCTCCTGGAGCTCAGGGCTGGGTCCCTGCCCAGCACAGGGGCTGCGCAGGGCTGGCAGCAGAGCAGGGCCAGGGAGCTCGCTCTGCTCCGTGGTGAGCTGTGATTAATCCAGCGATTCAGACAGAATGCCAAGTCAGCAAATTCCTGCCCTTGATTGCTCGTTTAACATGGAAACCGGCCCTGTGCCTCCCCCTCCCCGTGAGCCCACAGCCTCTGTGCAAGCTGCTACAGGGCACAGACAGCCCGTGGCACGGGACCAGGGTCCCCCCACTCCTGGGGGATCTGCAGCCCCATGTCGGGTGGTATTTCACTGCCACTTCCAGAAAATCTTGAGGTTCTGGCTCCAGGCACCCCCTTCCCCTGTACATGCCAGGGCAGGAGCACGCAGGCCTGGCTGAGGAGCTGCCAGCAGGAGGTTTGCCTAAAGATGAGCAGTGCTAGACTCCATTCCGCTTCCAAAGGAGCACCAGCCGGAGCAGGAGCTTCCTCCAGGCTGGTGCACAGCACCTGGCAGACCCTGGGGAGCCCGCAGTGGGTGAGGTAGAGGTACATCACACTCCACTCCGCAGAGGCAGAGCCAAGAGGCTGCTCCCCGTTGCGAAACAGCTCCGTTGTCATGGATCTGACCCGAACTCGCCTGGTGTGGTCTCACCACAAGGAGCAGCAAGCTGGAACTGAGCACCCAGCTCAGCCTCCTGCACCCACGGCCTCGAGGGGAGACAGAACAGCCATGGGAAGGGAAGCACACGGGTCAGGCACCCAGCAGCCCTGCAAAGGCCTGTGCTGGGGAGGAGAGGACAATCCCTCACTGGAGCGAGCTCCTGGGCATGGGAAGGGGCCCAGCGTGCTGTGGGTCAGTGTGGGGAAGCTGCAGGCAAGCTTCCAGGCTGGCAGCTCCCAGCCTGACCCTTGGGAAGGGCCGAAAGGAGAGTAAATACTGGCGCTGCCCACGTGGCCCGGCCGGGAATGTGCTGCTTCAGCAGGCAGCAGCTTGTCTTTTTTTGTCAGGCACAGAGCCGGAGCCAGCAGCAACTCCTGAGCCTGCCGGGCCTCCGGGCTGGGCCGCCACGAACAAGGCTGCTCACAGCACGGCCCGGGCAGCTGCGGAAATATTCCCGAGCCGCATTTTCCGCTCGTGTTCTCTGCGGAAGGCAAACACCAGCAGCTCGTAAATCCACTGGCAGAACGCGCTGGGTCTCGCTGCTCCGCGGGGCCGGGGACAGCTGTGGTGCTGGCCCTGCTCCACGAGTGACACTGAGGGGCTAAGGGGTCCCTGCCAGCCAGGGCAGGACCTGGGAAGCAGGGAAGGAGCTGCGTGGGGCTGCCAGGAGACGGTTCTGCACCTCCTAAAGTGCACAGCATGAAGAAATAAGACAGGCTTGGCTCAAATACGGTTTTTCCATTGCAAAAAAATGTGTCTCCCCAGCAGAATACAGAAATAAAGCATCACAGAATATCCTGTGCTGGAAGGGACCCACAAGGATCTTCAAGTCCAGCTCCTAAGTGAATGGCCCATACAGGGATCAAACCTGCAGGCTGAGGGTAAAATGGCTCTGGGTGTTTGAGCTGGCCTCCCTGTAGGCCCTGTGACCAGAGTGGAGGCTGGCTCTGGAGATGCCCCCATAGGGAACAGGGACAGGGCTGGCACTGGTCTCACGTGCCCTGGTACCACACCCTCCATCCCTGGGCAGGATGCAGAGAGGCTGGCTTTTGGTTTCCTTCCCAAATTTGTCTTTTCTGTGTTTCAGGAGCTTTGGCACGTATCTTGTTCTACATCCCAGAGACCCCACTGGAGACTTTGACCACCCAGACACATCTCCAGCAAGCCCCCTTGAGAAGAGGGGAGGGCAGAAATCCAGTCCCTGAGGGAGCGCTGGGCTGCACGGAGGCCAGGCCAGCACATCCAGCACAGAGCACATCCCAGGCTCCTGAGAGGAGCAGCTTTCTTGGAAAGGCAGGTTGTGAGCGGGATGACTCAGGTCAGGCTCTGCCTGCCAACCCAAACGCAGGCAGGGCCCGGCCGCATTCCCACCCTGCGGAGACGTTTCCTGGGGCCGCCCCTCCAGCTCTGGGAGCAGGAGTGAGGGAGGCAGCTGCAGGGAGCCACACCAGCCCCACAACCCCGGTTTCGTAAGACCCCAGAGGTGTTTTCACACAGCCAGAAGCATCTGCTGGGGTAGCCGTGGCTCCCAGGCAGAGAGGGATGGGGAGGGTGCAGTGCTGCCAGCTGGGAGCGTTCCCTGGCACCCTCCAGCTCCTGCTGCTGACCCCACTCCTCCCATGTACATCAGCACGAGGTCTTGTGCAAGGCATGGGAAGGCAAAGTGTGGCTGTCACCCCTCAGAGAATCACAGAATGGTTTGAATTGGAAGGGACCTTAAAAGATCACCCAGATAAAACCCCACTGCCTTGTGCAGGGACATCCTCCACTAGATCAGGTTGCTCCAAGCCCCATCCAGTTTGATCTGGAACACTTCCAGGGATGGGGCAGCCACAGCTGCTCTGGGAAACCTGTGCCAGGGCCTCACCACCCTCACAGTCAGGAATTTCTTCCTAACATCTAATCTAAATCTCTCCCTCTTTTAATTTAAAACTTCCCCCTTGTCCTATCACTATCTGCCTGTATAAGAAGCCTCTCTCCCTCTTTTATATAAGCTCTTTTTAAGTACTGGAAGGCCACAATAATGTGTCCCAGAGCCTTCTCTTCTCCGGGTGAACACCCCCAGCTCTCCCAATATGAGAGAGGGGCTCCAGCCTTAGGAGCATTTCTATGGGCTCCCCTGGACTCACTCCAACAGGTCCACATCTTTCTTGTCTTGTCCAGATGCAGACTCAACACTGCAGATGGGGGAGTCTCACAAAGGAAGAGTAGAAGGGGGAAACTTGAGGGCTGCTGAGCCCTGGCCACAGGGTTTATGTGCCTGGGAGCCAAAACAACAGGCTAAGAGCAGGCAGCTGCCACAGCTCCACAGGCAGGGCTGAGGCACGTTGGCTCTCCCGGACCAGGTCCGTGCCAAGGCCAGGCTGGCTGGGAGGCAGCTGCAGGTGCAGGACCGCCATGCCCAGCCCGAGGGTGGCTGCCCAGCCCCAGCGAGGGCTCTGTGACCCGCGGGGTGGGCTGGCTGCCAGGCAGACAAGCAATTAGCTCCAGTTTTCAGAAGCACTCTTTTAGACCCTGACTTTTCTCCTCTTGCCCAGAGACAAGTAATTGTGTCTCTCAGCAGGGTTGAGCAGCTCTTGGCAGGGAGCACTGCCCCAGGCACTGCAGAGGCGGGGTGGTGGTGGTTGGGAGAGGTCAGGACTTATCCTGAAGGGAGGGAGCCTGGCAAAACTCAGTGGAGCAGGGAGAGGGACCATGGGGATCCTGGCTGGTTGCAAAAGAGAGAGGGAGAAGGATCTTGGAGATGTAAGAGGGGGACAAGGCTTGCTCCAGGAAGCTCTGCTGAGCAGATTGACAAGCTGGAGGAACAAAGTCCTTTTCTCTGGGCCAGGACCGAGAGAAGCCAGCTTTCTGCTGTGCCTCAACTGCACTGCTGCTGGTGGGGCAACCCAGAGCTGCCAAGCCGAGGGTTTCACCGCTGTCCTACAAAGCCACTCACACGCTGTCATCTGTCACACAGCGAGACTGGAGGCATCCCAGAGCAACGGGGCACACAGCAGGGCTTACCTTGCTCCAGAGCCTCGGGCAGCCGGCAGCCGCTGGCCCCTGGTGTGGCGGGCAGGGGTCTCTGCACCCGGGGCCGGTGCGAAGGGACGGCGATTTTCACCGGCCCCACGTACTCCACGTAGGTGCCAGGAAAGTCCCCCTTCTGCTTGGTGCGCTCGTTGACGCCCAGGATCCACCCGATCTGATTGGGGGTCTGCTCATCTCCATCTTTGAAGCCCAAGGCTTGCAGGGCCCCCTTGCTGACGACCAGGATGTCCCCGGGCAGCAGGTCAATGTCCTCCTCGCGCTCCTTGCGGTAGGGGTAGAGTGCGCGGTACTGGAAGCCGTCGGTGCTGCCCATCCTCTCTGCCAGGTGAGAAGGACTCTGAAGGGTAAGGCAGCACGTTCCAGGTGGGAGAGGAGGGCCCTCAGAGGCAGCTCTCCCCCATCAGCACTCTGAACTGTCTCTGTGTGAACCAGCACCCCAGGAGCCTAGTCTGGGTGCCCCGGAGCGCTTTAGGTGCAGCCCCTTTTCCTCAGCTTGAAACCACGATTCAACCAAATTATGGAGCAAAGGGAGAAGGAGACGAACATAATCCAGCACTGGTGAGTGGGCATGCAGCAAAGAAACCTGAGATCGGGGTCTCTTTCACCAGAAAAGCCAGTCTCTTGGAGTCTGGGGAAGAAAAGCACAGTAGGCTTCCAGCCTGGAATAGTGTTGTACGCTATGTTCCCCTTCCCAGTGCCTGCAAAGAGAAGAAGAATTGTCATTGCACAGCCAGGCACTCCACACCCTTCCAACTCACCAACATTCAAACCAGGGGTTCACCTGAGAGAGGCAGGACTCGTTTCTCTCCTACCTAGCAGCTGATGCTGAGCCCTGGATCCAAGCAGGGCATGCTAATCCCGATTTACACTCCCAAAAGCAAGTGAGGAGCCAGTGGCTGCGGGCAGGAACGCTACCTCCTCTCTGCTACAGCCAGGCACCAGCTCTGCATCTCAAAGAGGTTCACCCCTGCTTCTTCAGCTTACCCTCCTTGCAGCATTTATGCAAACAAGGAGACAACAAGTGGGACAAAACAGCCTTTATGCAGGATAACTTTTGCGTACAGAAAAGGGCGACCCTGCACCGAACCAGCTGCAGGCCTTGAATAGGAGCAGAACAAACAGATTTAACCTTCCCTTGTTAAATCGATTAAATTTCACAGTTCACCTTTACATCTTGCCATGCAACCCCCCACAAAGGCATCTTCTGAAGGGAGCTGCCCACAAATGTAGGTTAACCACGCTTTCAGCAAAAGGCTTTCGAGATGTGCTGCCATTCCCACAGAGCAGCACTTCAAAGCCTTGCTCTGAGCAAAAAGTCAATTTCTGAACTTTTCAAAAGCAGCAGCAGCAGCAGCATCAAGTGCAGGCACAGGTTCTTTTCGCAGAGATGGAGGCAAAAGGAGTTAAAATAATCTTTAGAAGCCTTCAAGTCTACTTAGAGCTCCTAACTGCCTTTCAGCTATTCAGAGAGAAATTGAATATGCTGCCTGCCCTGCCCAGAAATCCACCAAAAAGAATAAACCTGGGTTATAACATGTTGCTGAAGAGATGTACGAGCTGGGACGTTCCCACCAGCCAGGCACGTCCTCTTTTCCCATCCCCTCCTGGCCACACAGGCCAGTTTTCCACCTCCCTCAGGCAAATCCCAGAGTTCTGGTTCCCGCAGAAATGGCACGTGGCCAAGGACTGGACCTACGAGGCACCAGGGCAGCCAGAGCCCAGCCTTCCCAGGGACACCCTGGGCCTGCTCAAACGCTGCAGTCCTGTCAAAGGCTTGAGCTGTTGTGGCCCAGAAACCACCAAACCCAGCTCAAACTCTTGAGTCTCATCTGAAAACTACTAACAAGCAGGAAGGTGCTTCTCAGGGCTGTGGGTGCCTGGGCAGAGGGAGGCGAGGAGGCAAAGGGAGCCAGGACACCCTTCCCAGAGGGGTCAGTGAACAACCAAGCATGGCACAAAGCCAAGGCTGCTCTGACTGCTGGTTGGACTCTGTGACAGGCACCAACGGCGGTGATCTGCGGGACTTCAAAAGAATCCTTCCGGCCCAGCAACACCTTACAGTTCATATCAGCAACAAATCCCTCTTTTCCTCCTGCAGTGATATCACCCTTGCACATGTCACCACACCTGCACGTGGTATCACCCCTGCACGTGTCAACACACCTGCACGTGCTGCCACAAAGTCTGAGATTGGGGTGAGTCCCAAGAGAGGAGCCAGCCCCACCTCTCAGCCAGGCTCTCCAGCCCGGCACCAGGGCTCCTTCCCTTGACAAGGACAAAAGGCACAAAGAGGCCATGGCACAGGAAACCTGTGCAGCAGCCAGAGCCCGCACCGCCTGCCTGAGCTCGGGCAGGCGTCCCAGCCGGGCTGTCTTTGCCATGAATGAACAGGCACTGCCCGCGGGGAGGTGAGGCACTTGCGGCCAGAGGCGGGTGGGGAACAGGATTGAGCCTGATCCAGCTTGCTGGAGAGCTTCTCCTGAACTCCAGGAGCAACACCAGACTGCAGAATTCATGGAGAGACCCTACAGAGGTTTCTGATGTTCACAGAGGAAGCAGCACATCCCAGCACGGCCGCTGTGAAAGCTCCCACCATACTGGGATGGTGGCTGCAGGGAACTCGCAGCAGAGCCCACATTTCCCCAGTCCAACCAGCCCCAGCCAGGAAAATATTACTTCATGATCCAGAGCATAAAGAGAGATTTATGACCAGGCTCACTGGCTGCCCCTGTGAGTGCTGCCTGTCAGTGTTCCCTAGAGTGGAGTCGCAGTGCCGGGGGCACTGTCTGAATGCCAAGGGCCTGAGTGGCCTCTGCCCACTGGGCACAGCACTGGCAGCTTCCCCTCCTCCCGGGGAGGACAGACCCCAGAGTGACTCCTCCCAGAAAGGACAGACCCCAGGGTCACCCAGAGGCAGCAGAGCCCATCCCCAGCAGGGTCGATGCTCCCCTGCAGGCACCCCCCAGCTTCCACCCGAGGATCCCAGCCCCGACTCCAGGCGCCTCTGACAAGCCGGTGCAGCTGAAGAGGCTGGAAGGACAAAACGTTCAGGCCTGGCAAACTTGTTCAGTAGCTTTTAAAAGCAGATCTGAGTGGAGGGGTGGGAAGAGGAGAGTGACTCTGGAGCACTGAGTGTCTCCAAAGAGCAGGTCCCACAGCTTCTTCCAACCAACTCCTTCCACAACCTTCTTCTCTGGGGTGGGAACGCAGGCACAGCTCTGTGCCGCCGCATTCTGCACGTCCCCGCGGGTCACTGGGCACACGAAAAATTCCAGAACTCAGAGCCAGGCTATTCCTGGAGAAGCCTCACCTGCTTTCCCCTGCTCAGCCCAGGTGGGCTCGTGAACATGAGTGAGGAGCCCCTCAGGAGACCCAAATCCTCATGGCTAATGCCGGCACTGTCCTCTCCAGGGGCAGCAGTTGTCCTTTGTCCTGCCACAGACCCAGCCCTGGCTGAGCTGCAGAAAAGCTCTGCACACTCGGAGAGCAGCTGACAGAGTCTTTGGGGATTGGGAACACACACTTCCCAAAGCCCTGGAACAGCTCTTTGCAGGGAAGGCAGCACCGAGAGGCTGGGACACGCACAAGCCTGTCGGCTGGAAGCACACCTCCGAGCAGGAGAGAGGCAGCACCTTGCCAAAAGATTTCTGCTGGGCCCAGCTCCAGGTTTGCTCGGCTCTCGAAGAGGAACCTCGTGTGTCTGTGCTGGCGAGCACTTGCTTAGTTAGGCTGCTCTGAGAATCCCATGCATCAGACAGCTAAATACCTTTGGTAAATCTATCTCAGCGCCCAGAAACAATCCCTCGATTCATTAACTGCTGTCAATACTTTCTTTGTTTAATACATCGGTTTGAAACAAAAAACACATTACAAGTCTTTTTTTTCTGTGCCCAGCACATAAATAAAAGCATCTTAACATTTTAAATGTGGTTCCTGCGCTTTTTAACCCTGTTCCAAATGCAGTTCAAAGTGCAGCTTGACTTGAAGTGAGACTGAGTTACTTTCCTTCCAGAGAGAGGGAAAGAATGCATAAAAATATTTAAAAGAAGAATATGCTCACAACAGTATGCACAGCTACAACCTCTCCAAGTTATATCAGATCCTCAGCAAGCAAAACAAGCACCATGTCAAGTTGGAACTGCAAGTTACAGACAAAAAGAATGAACTTTTCCATTAATTAAAAGAGAAAATAGAACAATGCAATGATGGATGGGAATAAAAATGGACAGGGAATTGCCTGCCATGGTGACATCTGCTGCTGCATCACATCCTTCTGACCCACGCAGCCAAAACAGCTCTGATGGCCTCAGCTCCTGAAGCTGGCCATGGCAAGCACGTCACGGGTCACCCTGTGCCCACCAGCACCCACAACACCGAGTGGCAGAGGCAGAGAGGGCGAGAGCTTGGCAAGCCCTGATTTATAGTCAGGACAAACAGCACAGCAAATCCCTGTGTTCCCAGGCAGCTTCCCGGGCCCGCTGCCTCCCCAGCAGGAACAATGACTGGAAAAACGTCTCGCGAGGCTGGAGCCATGAGCGAGGCCGTGGAAGAGGCAGCAGTGCCACGAGGAGCTGTGGGGGAAGGAGCCGGGAGAGCCTGCAGGGAGCTGGAGCGGGCGGGAAGCGGAGCTGGACACACTCCAGCAGCTGCCCCTGGGGAAGGAGCCAGCGGAGCTGGGAGAGCTGCAGCCCGGGCTGGCCACGGCGCTGCCAAGCCAGCTGGTATTTCCTTCCAAACAGGGAAAAGCTGCAGGGGAGGAGGGGAGCTGTGCCTGAGCCGTGCCCCAGCCAGGCATGGGACAGCCGAGGCCGTTTTCACCTCTTCTTTTCACCAGGAATGCTTCCCAGCCAGCCAGCAACAGATCCCCAGGAGCAGCAGCTCCTGCCCACAACCACAAGCCACCCTTTGCCAGGGACACAGAGCATTTACTGCCCATGCCTGAGTTTCATTAAATATTTTGCTTTATTCACCAAAGCCCGAGGAAGTGAAGGAATATCTGAAATATTTCACTGAAAAGGTCAATGTCATGATTTAGCAGGGGCATGAGGAGCTGAATAAATCAGGACGACCAACACCTTCCTCACTTTTGGGAGACCACTGGAGGTCCCAGAGGCCTCCTACTCAAAGGCTGGACAGCATGAGACCACCTCAGGCAGGCTGCACACCTACTCCAAGACTTCTCATACTGTCCAGAGGCTTCTCCTGACACTGAACTTCCCTGCTCTGGCTGAAGCTTGCTCTTTCTTAACCACCTCACAAATTTTCTTCTCCTGCCTACAAGAGCTTTTTACTTGGCCAGAGAACTTTTACTTGCTGGCAGTGGGCAGAGAACGACCCAGCACCCAACACCAGCCCCATCACCTCACTCCAGGCTGCTTTTACACCATCCCCCACGCAGCAAGAACACACTAATTCCATTTTAGGAGCATTCATGGAGCTGGCTTTAGGGATATAGAAACCCAGGAGCTGTATTTTGGCAAAAAAATTACAGTTCTAAAAAAAACCTGAGTACATGAAAAAAAAAATCCAACTGTTCTTGCTAACTTATCTGCTTAAAATCACATTCCCCAGGGTATTTGGAATTTATATGATTTATTAGCAGCTCTGTACAGCTCAGCAATCACATGAAGTAACCGACGAGGTAAGAAGCACCCAAGTTAATAGACCAGCTCGATTTGGATATTGGTGAGAGAGCCAAGACCTTCCAACTTGAGAAATCCACCATCCCTTCCTCTGTCTGCTTTTCATCTTCCATTACCCAGCTACTTGAGCTCCAAGCTGCGGCTTCAGAGATTCCCAGAGGAATTAAAAGAGCCCTCGATATTATAAATACTCTTTTTCATTGTAAACACACCCCGGCACTCAGAGCTCTGACACGGCTCCAAACTGGCTCCGCAAACCACTCTGCTCCTCACCACATTCCAGCTGAGCCGCGCTTTCCCTTCCAACCCAGCACTTTTGTCCAGCCCAGACCCAACTGCAGGCAGAGAGGATTTTCCTGCGTGCTTAAAACCCTGTTCCAGGGAGTTGGGAACGCAGGGTTTCGGGGCAGAGATCAGCTTTAGGAGGAACGACTGCGTGCCATGAACCGCGCGGGCAGATGGAAGCACGAGCTGCCCACGTCAAAGAGAGTCACCAGAGAAACCAAACCATGGCTTTGGACTTTCCCACACCGTGCAAGGCTAGAGCAGAGCCCAGTCCAGCCTCGGGGACACACCAGCCCCTGGCATGTCAGGGAAGGGTGGGGGAATGGCCAGGAAAGCAGTGATTTAGGCTATATTTACTCAGCTGTCTCCATTCTCTGCTCTCACAGAGAAAGTCACAGGGCCAGTTCCCCAGCGGCTCCAAGAGCTGCTTGGGAAATCAAAGCCGCACATTAATGGGAGGAGAGGCAGCCACGGCTCCATTGAAAGGCAACGCTGGGGCCACTCCAGCTCTTCACAGCTCCCATTTTTCGATAGTTTTGCCCCCTGGCTTTATTTCCAATCGATCACAGACCCCCAGTTTAGGAGGTACATGACCATGGGAATCTTCCTCTTCAAGGGGCTGAGAAACATCCACAGGAAGAGAAGAAATGCAATGACCAACCTCCCTGGGAAGCAGTGGGGGGGCTCATCCCAGAGCCAGGGTTTGGGGGACGCTGTGTTAAGACACCCTTGGGCTGAACTTGGCACATCCCTGGGTCACCAGCTCCAGCCTGGGAACTGCTGGGGCCGAACTGCCTCCGGCCAGGGGGAACAGAGCTGGGCTCCTGAGAGGCCACTCTTTTCTGTCTTCAGCGCCCCCAGGGCTCCCCAGGACTCTCGGCCATGGGGACTGCACCGTGCTGAGGGGGTTCCTGCACTGTCACCACTGTGGGGACAGCGGAACAAGGGGGGGAATCTGTGACGGCACTGCTGGGTTGGCGCTGGAGGGATCGGGGGGCACAGCCTCGGCACCGGGGGGGGGACAGGGACAGCCCGTGAGGGGTCGGGGGAGAGGGCC